>JAPKID020002883.1:0-12856 GCA_026931265.2 Tropidonophis doriae
GTATAAGACGAACCCCGATTTTCGGTTGACTTTTTTGGGTTTCAAAAGTCGTCTTATACGCCGGAATATACGGTATTAGTTGGCTTTTAACAGATTACCTGTGTCAAATGGCCATATCTGTTGGGCCAAATGCTAATAAGTTAAATAGCTGTAGACAATTGCTTCAGCTTGCATACCTTTTAGCTCCTGTGCACACCATTTTTCCAGAGCTGAATATAAGAGCCGTGGTTCGGGGCTCTCGTATTCTCATAATTACAGCAGCAAAACGCTGAAACACAAAGAAACAAACACTTTTATAACTATGGTACAACAACAAAAATCCCTAAACATACATTAGTTAGTAAGTTGAAGTTGCATTAATCTCCATTCTTCACTTCAAAAAATATATAAAAACATCTACAGTTAGAAATGCAATGTAATACAATATATTTGTTTGTTTATGGAAAACACATTTCTCAAAACATTGTGGTAAGTTTGGTTTGAATTCAAGTAGAATAGATAGTACTTTTTCATCAAATTAATTCTAGAAGAGAGTGCTTTATGAATGCTTAAGTGAAAACAATTGCTATTTTCACTACTGTAAAATTTTTGTTTAATTGCAAAGCTTTGCCCTTGTTCCTATGCCTTCTTTAGGTAAACGTAAAGGTTCCCCTTGCACATATGTGCTAGTTGTTCCCAACTCTGGGGGGATGGTACTCATCTCTGTTTCAAAGCCGAAGAGCCAGGGCTTCTTCATGGTCATTGGATGACATGACTAAACACCGAAGGAAACACTGTTACCTTCCCACCAGAGTTGGTTCCTATTTTACTACTTGCATTTTACATGCTTTCGAATTGCCAAGTTGACAGAAACTGGGACAAGTAATGGGAGCTCACTCCTTTACGCAGCTCTAGGGATTCGAACTGCCGACCTTTCTGATCGACAAGCTCAGCATCCTAACCTTTGAGCCACTGCATTCCTTTGCCTTCTTTTACAAGAGCGTTGTTAACAAGATTTTCTTCCCACAATTACTACCAAAATGGAAAGTCACAATGTAGGTTGCTTGGCATGATGTATGAGTTTTGTAAATCATTCTTTGTGGTCAACTAGAAATGGGATCTAGTCAAATTTTACCTTTTATTTTACCAAAACTACTGTATATCACAATAAATGCTTACATATTTTGCAAAGTTTTTAGTATAAAATAGTTTGACACAACATGAATGCACAGTGGGCATTGTTCTTTAAGGTCACTTACTACTGCAGCCCGAAAAATCTTTTTCTTGGCTACATTTCAAAAGCATACGCAGAAATCTCCTTTGCAATAACTGAAGCAAGTCACATGAGTTATCAGAAGCAAAAATAGCAAAAAACCATCACTGATTAATGTAATATAAATTGTCACCTCTCTGTTATATCTTACCTTGGGATTGTATTCAGCATTTCGAGCACGAAGGGCAATGGTTTTGAGGTCGAGTTTGCAACCAAGATTTACTGTCGACACAATATTCCTGTAGATAATTTAGAGATATATTATGTAATCTTAAAAGCTTCAAATAAGGACACTCTACAAAAACTGATTACAAGAGTAATCATGTGAGCACTAGTTACAAGCCACAATACCAGTAAAAATCTAAACCAAGGGTCCCCAACCTTTTTGGCACCAGGGACTTGTTTCATGTTAAAAAAATTCCACAGACCAGTGCCCATGGCTTGGCTGGCGTAGAGGGGGAGCAGGGGGCAGAGGGAACAGGCGGCGCATGTGCGTGGGTGGGTGTGAGTGGGCTCACTTGCCCCTCTCGGGCCCCCAACGGTGCAAGCAGCCTGCACTCTCCTGCCACTGGCACGCACTCTGCCCAAGGGGCTGTCCCCTCCTCCCTCCGTCTCCTCTCCGGCCCTTTCTAAGAGTTGCGCCGCTCACTGCGGCCTGGTTCTTATCAAGCCACGGGCCAGCACAGGTCTGCGGCCCCGGGGGTTGGGGACCCCTGATCTAAACTAAAAAAACCTCAGAAAAATTTTAAACAACAAAGTATTTTTAAATCCAACTTAATGCACTGGCATTCTGAATAAATGCCTGCAACGCACCTGTTTTCAAAGGCCTTGTCAAGCATTCAACACAGCAACGTATGCAATTGAAATAGAGCCACTTGGCAACCCACTTTGCTCTAAAAAAATATCAGTATAGCATTCCCCCTTAAAATGCACTATCGTTAAAGTACAGGCAATCCCTGAGTTACAACCACAACTGAGCCAAACATTTATGTTGCTAACATTTGTTAAGTGAGTTTGTCCCATTTTTACGACCTTTTTTTGCCACAGTTGTTGAAGTGAATCATTGCCTTCGTTAAGTTAGTCACACGGTTGTTAAATGAATCTGGATTCCCTACTGAGCAAAAGGAGATCACGTGACCACAGCAACGGTCATAAATATGAACCAGTTGCCAAGCACCTGAATTTTGATCACATGATCATGGGATTGCTGCCATGGTTGTAACTGTGAAAAACATTCATAAGCCCCTTTTTTCACCGACGTTGTAACTTTGAAAGGTCACTAAATGAACTGCTGTTCAGTCAAGGGCCCCCTGTACAGGTTTTGCGACCAGAGTGGAATCTGCACTTACTGCAGTTGCGGTACAATCCCAGAGCTTTCGGAAGCAGGGGTGGCAGGCGTTATGGGGGTCATGGGAGTCATGGGAGAGGTGTAGAGAGGTGTGGTTCCTGGTAAAGGGGCAGTTGTCAGAGTCTGTGAGTGGAAGAGCTGTGGGGTTTGACCAGATGCTGCTTGTGTGGGTTGCGAACTGGACTGCTGCGCTGCTGCTTGTTGCTGCTGCTGCCTCTGTTGTTCTTCCAGGATAGATAAACTGTTGGTACTCTGAGCAGGTTGAGGTGTGAGCCCAGTGCCATAGGGCATCATAGGACTAAAAATAGGGATGCCTGGAGTCATTGCACTCTGCAGAATGAACACAGTTTTAAAAAGTTAAAGACTGCAACATACTTGAGCTATCATAAACAAGATTAGGAATGCACGGAATTATTTACAAAACGGCTACTGTATTCTGGATATCACAGCAATAGCAATAAGACTTATATACTGCTTCACAGCCCTCTCTAAGCAGTTTTCAGACACCATATCGCTCAACAATCTTGGTCCTCATTTTACCAACCTCAGAAGGATGGAAGGCTGAGTCAACCACTGATGAGGATTGAACTGCTGGCAGTCGGCACAATTACACTGCGATATTGCATTCTAACCATTGCGCCATCATGGCTCATAAAACACAACCGCAATCCAATATGTATTTATCCTAGAAGCAAGTTCAATTGCACAGCAATTTGCTTCCGAATGCAGAAGAATCCAGGATTTTGTTAAAGATATAATAGAGCATAGATGAATATTCACCAAGCTGCTTTTGCCAACATATTCTACTTCTGGATCTTACTTTATAATTAATTCACATTCATCAGTATCACAATCAAATTTTCAACAGTGAAACAATCAAAATTTGTTTTACCCAATATGCTTTAACTAATCATGCAATGTCTTTAAATCAACATTTCCAAAGTTGAAGGTAGCAAGAACACTGCCCAGTTAAATGAAAAAGGGATGTTTACATTACACTATTTATTTAGAATGTATGCACATATCCAATATTTTATTGGGTTTGTGAAAATGGATGGTTTTGCTGCCAAATTAACTAGTACAGTTTTAAAGTATTTTAATGGGCCACAAAAACTGAATTGTGAAAGGGACTTTCGAGGAAGAAATGAACTGAAGGTCTAGAAAAAGTGGATCTTACGACTACAGTAGAATGAAGAGCCAGTAAGCAAACTGGCTCTATGACAATTCCTCTCCAGACAAGGAAAGGATGTGAGATTGCCCACAAGTGCTTCAGACAGCAACTTCTTGCAAGAAAACCCCAAGACAGCAGTCTCCAGCAGGTTTACAGCTCTGGAACAGGCATCTCATTCAAACGATGGTCAGCAGCTTTCCAAAGACAGTATTGTTCATATACTTTCTTTCTAATTGCTTTTGGAAATTATTAACTGTTTTCCCGCTACTAGGAACCCTTGGATCAACAAGTTTTAAAGCACCAAAATGATTTTCCTTCAATCCTTAGCAGAAGAAGCTTTAACTACAGGTTTAGAAACTTTTTGTTTAGCGGGGGAGGGAGAGACAAACAAACAGCAAAAATAAAAAAGATTAAAACTTTGATTTTAAAAAGTTACAAATTGACTAAGGCTTCAGATAATATTCATTCTAGAATCAATTTATAAAGAATCCTTTCTGTGGGAAAATGCTTCTGTTTTGATTTCTTTTAGAAAAAAAACATAAAACTTGGATACTAGAGGGAACTAAAGATTACAATTAAAGAACACTCAATTTACAGAATGAAGCAAAATATAGATTTTAGGGGATTTAGACTATATGGAAAGGGGAATTATATACTTAGGTTATTAGGTATTTTGGCTACTTGTTATTGGATCTTTGTTGATTGGATACGGAGGGCTGAAGATTTAGAGAACATAGATAGAAAAGAGCTTGAGGTATGGATTGGAAGATGTATTTGATTATATTTTAACAGAGAGTAATAAGCTGTTAATGCTGAATCATACTTGCTGGTGATAAAGAGGAAAGCTCTCTCTCTCTCTCTCTCTCTCTCTCTCTCTTTTACAATTGTTAGGTTTTTTGGTGAGGGAGTTCTCTCACTTTTTTCTTTTTTAATGTACATTTGTATCTGACTTTTGAATTAGTTTTATTTGATTTAAATAATCTTTTAAAAAACTATTGGAAAAAATGCAAAAAATAAAGCAGGAGAAAATGCTTTCAGTTCTGTTTCCAATAAGGTTAGAAAGCCTTAAAATAGAGGGACAAAATCAAGAAATATGTCCATATATCTCAAGCAGATAAACCTGAAGACTTAGTCTGTCAAGCAGTTGTTACTCTGTTCGTGCCAGGAGTTTCAACAGTGAAAACTGTATAACGATAAGCAGTTCTTACTGTGTTAATATCCATCAACTGATCCCATTGAAAAGATAGAGATAAGAATTAACCAAAACTTGTCCTAATCTGCAGAGGCTGGCATGGCAAGTAGCAACCAATATAGTATAGGTACAGAGAGATTACAAACACAACCATTTTAAAATTCAAGGAAAAGAAATAGCAAAGGAAGGTAAAACCCCCCCAAAACCCCCCCAACACTGCAGGTCTTTAAAAACTGTTTTTAAAGTTTTGTTTTTCAATAAGTTCATTAGTGTATATATATATTTACCTGTGGGGATGCTAAGCCCTGAGCATAGGGCGGTAAACTGTTATTTTGATCCATTGCAGCAATCAGGTGTCCAGTCAAATGAGGACTACTTCCAGAAATTAAATCAGAAATCAAATTTCACTACATCTACCTTAAGGAAGTAGCTTTCCTTAAAGCATCCCAAAAATTACTTTGCAGTCTGCATTGATATATTTGATAAAACATCAAGTATGTAAAATAAAGATTCCAGACCTGAAAAAGAGAAAAAGTCTCACATTACTGTGTTCAGGTAAAATTCATAACATCTATTACTCCTGTGTCGCAGTAACTATTTTCCGCAGATGAACTAATGTTATCGGGTTTGCTGTTTTCAGCACCATGGGAATGGAATTCAGAAATTAGTTACATAAATATAGATAAATATCAAAAAATCAGTTAAAAATCTGCAATGATAAATCTTACCTTTGAAGTTTTCACTTAAATAAACCACATATTAGTGCAATATAACATTTAAAATTACAGCAAAAAGTATGTAAGAGAGTTTGTGGCAAGCTTTTTTCCCCAGAAAATGGGAAGAAAAAAAAATTACATTACCCACTTTGAAAACAAAGGATATATGCATGAAAAAATATTTAACTTTTAGGTTTTTTTCCTGCCTCAGTAATGCCCTGAATTAAGAAATAATTTATAGTTACATTTTGGAAGCATAACAAGCAACAGCAAATCAGCTTGTTACTTTTATATTCCATTGTAACTATTAAAGAAGGACAAGCCAAACAAAATAACCTAAAAAAAGATGAGGTGAATTCCTAATAAAAGAAAAAACAAAACAGTAAATTAAAAATACTTAAATTAGTTCTGTCCTATTTTTTTTTAATTTCACACAAGAAAGTAATTTACCTTCTCTTGAAGCAAATTTCTCGACAGAAGGGATTTTGCCTAATCCTTTCACTTATATCACTGCATACACCTATTTCCTTTGCATTTTAGCTACAAAATGCCTCAGGAAAATCAGAACAGTCACATTTTATTTTAAAAGAACCGTCTGCATTCAAATGGATATTCACTTTCAAATGGTACAGTCCTGAGCAAGAATATAAGGCAAGAATTCTCTTTAAAAAGAAGAAACCTTATCAAGGAGTGTAAACATATCCAAAGCCCGGTAAAACAAAATATTGTTAGTTTTTACCCTTTGCCAGCGATTTAATAGCAGTGATTCTTGAACAGTGTTTCATGGAGGTGGCCTGTCACAAACTTCATCCATTCACCAGCCTGTGTATTGCCTCAAATTGTTGCCTCAACTTATTGCCTGCCAAACCAGAGTGTGTTCATCACCTCAGCTCCCACCTCCTCCCCATGTTCAGGACTAGTCAATGGCTTGCAAAAATGGATTAGTGGCTAAAAACTGGTTTAGTGACCACAATAGACGCTATTCATACTACCACTTCTACTAACATTTGGAAAACTTATTATAGTAAAAAGATTTCGAGCACAGTTCCGGACAATGAGTTCACACGTGCTGTGTTAAGTGGCACTATGATTTTACACAAGCAGCTCCAAAAGAAAAGTACAAATAGGAAATAGGATAAGTATCTAAAAATGGGGCTTCATTGGAATGGGAACCTAGTCATTCCTCGATTATACAACTATAATTATTTCTTCCCAAATATATATAATGCTTTTAAAGACAAAAAATGTAGAGGGTGGGTTTGTTTTATCGGATGATTTTCAATTACAAAAAAATTAAGAAACATTGGCTCATAAGTTAATGCCTGTTTACTCCAAGTAATTGATAAGAACCTAATGCAAAGGCTGAGTAAAACAAGATATCAAAATATTCTCAGCAGTAACTGTTTCAAGACATGTTGTTCTGGCCTCAAAAAGTCTATGTTCAATCACTTCCAGGACACACTGAACCACTACTGATCCGAAGGATGCATTTTTTTGTTACTGCTGAATTATCCCAAGAGTGATTCATTATAGAAAGAATAAATAAATATAGCAGCAAAAAGGGCAAATGAATATCGAGCATGGCGTCCACTCTTTTGGCTTGCCTAGGTTGCATTAAGTGAAGAGGAATTGTCATGGGCCACATATAAAACATGCAATTAATGTATACAAATAATGTGAAAAGTTAATGATTTCGTGGAGCCATCTTACTAACTGTCCAGGGCCACAGGCAGCATGTCATAGGTTGAAAAGGCCTGATATTGAGGGTGTATTCATAAAAATCTAGTAACCAAAGGAAAGTATGTGTTCTACATAGTTTATTCTGCACATGGTAACCTCCACTTTAGAGTTTATGTGATTCCATACTGACAGCACATTTAAAGAATGATTTAGACTGATTAAAATTGGTTTGCAGTAGCATAATAAGGATGATTCAAGGCTAGAATTAAGATTAATAAAGAGAGATTGAAGGAGCTATGAGGACTACAAGACAATGCAATACTACTCTTCCAAAACCTGAAAGTACACCACAGAGAAGAAAGTTAAGACTTATAGTCTAGAGTGCACATAGAATAACAGATAGCACATAGAATAACAGATTTAAGTTATAGGAAGTCTGATTTTGACTTACAAAATCTTCCTAGCAGTAAGAACAGTTCAACTGGAAAACTGACTGCCAGAGAAACTGCTGATTCTCTTCACTAAATGTGTTTTAATATGAGCCTAAATAACCAATGATTGTAGATTATTAAATTTTAATTCCTGCACAAATCATGAATGTGGATCCATCCTACTCTTAAGATTCACCTTTAATAAACAAGAATAAATTAACCAGGCCTTTGTATTACTGTACATAGTTCAATTAAATAACTCATCTGTATGTCACTCTTAGCTAGTGTTCTGAAGAATTCTAGCTTACCATGACTAGTTCAGACAGTCTCTTTGTGTTATTCCTTTTAGCAGGTGATTGGGAATCCATGAAATCTCCTTTCATTGTAAATTTAGTACAAATGGAAAAGAAGATTCTTGTCACTTTCTCCCACCAAGAACAAGTTATAAAAAAATCAAGAACATGGTTATTAAATTCTAATTTGTTACAAAAGTAGCACAAGTCTTCTCTATTTGCACACACTAAATAAACCACAAATTCTGTACACTTTGTTTAGTCATCCCTACTAGAGAAGTTACATTAATGGTCATTCCCGCTACTAGGAGAAGTGATTTATTTTAAGAATTATGATTTAACAGTGCAGCAGTGAAAATGAAAAATAAAATTTAACGCTTAGTTAATTGGACGCATAACTTCAATAATCTAAAATTATCTAGCTAAAAACATAAATCAATACTTATGAAATTCTCTTTCCATAAGAATTGTTACCTGCAAAAATTGTAATCAGAATATATAAGGTCTAAATATCCTAGATGTCAAAAGTGAACAAAAAGATGTGACAAACAGCAAATATTCCAATAAAGGAGAATATTTGTAGCTCATGCTTAAAATGAAGGGTCTTTGGTGTCCTCTTGCTTGTTTTCTTGCAGAAGTTTCATTTCCCAAACTAAACATCATCAGTGATACTAAGAACTAGAGTTTGCTCTCAATTTATATTCTAGTGGCATGCCCTGTTGGTGGGAGTGCTCTTGGAGGCTCTTTTGTTGGACTTTTCACTGTCATCTTATTTGGCAGTTCCTTGATTGGGGCATTGTTTATTTCTTGATTGTTGGTCTGATGTTAATCTATGCTTCAGTACCCTGAAGAGCATAGATTAACACCAGATTTATACTCAAGAAGTAATCAATACCCCAATCAAGGAACTGCCAAACAAGATAACAGTGAAGGGCTCAACCAAAGACCCTCCAAGACCACTCCCACCAACACAGATAAGGCAAGCACTGATGATGTTACTAGTTTGGATAATGAGACCTCTGCAAGAAAACAACTAAGCTCAGAAAAAAACAAAGACTCATCAGCAAAATGTTCTAAGTTTGAAAGGACTTATTTCCTGTTTTGTGGTTTATGTATATTTTTGTGTCTATAAGCAACATTAACCAGAGGACTGAACTATAAACAAGAGTTGTTACACTTTGGTTACATTTTATCAATATTTGGAGGAATGTATGTACTGGTATTAATATTTAAACTAATATGTCAGTAGTATAAATGAGATTAAGAAATCTCATCTATTTATCCTGGTTTTATCAACACAAATAAAATCAGAGCAAATATTAAACTGACACAATTAAGTCTACAGTTCCTCTACATTTAAAACATATAAATTTATTTTCTAATTCTCAGTTTCATGAGAATACAACGCTTCACTATGCTCATTGGGGATAACTAGCCCCTTCATTTCCCACAGAATCTCTACATTGTGACCATTTATCTGCAGTGATTTCTAAAGTACTGTAAGAGGATAACAAGATGTTATGTATAGAAGATTGCAGAAGAGGGTAAGAGATCACAACAGAAGTGGTATAAGATTTTTCTGTCCTTCCCATTACAAATAGGTGGTCACCACAGACAGATCCTAGCATAATATAATAAGCTTGAGGGAGGGGGGTGATGCCTAAAAATAAGACACCTTTGAATTGCATTTAGAGGAAAATTGCAAATGGGTGAGTCTCAAAGGCATCAAGCACATCTGTCTGATGCACTGAACTTCAAAAATTCCTTTACTATTATACTACATTAAAAAAAACAATGTAAAAACATTATCTGATTTCTTTGTTAGGTCAATCCATTTACATTTAAGTACCTGAACTAGTACAGAGCCACTGAAAACTGGTTCATGGCTGCTGGGGCCATTAAGGGAAGAATTTTGGAACAGAATTCCAATGTTCCACTTAACAGAAAATTTCCCAAACATAGCAGGACTATGGCACCAAATTTTGAATAAGCCAAATTACATACATCGCCACCTAAATATGGGGTCACTTTGCGTAAGGGCAAAGTCTAAAACTGCAAAAGTATGCCATTCAATGGTTTGAATCCCTAGCATAGGTCTCCTGCGTGAGCAGGGGGTTGGACTAGATGACCTCCAAGGTCCCTGCCAACTCTGTTACTGTTAACATTCTTAAGAGCCCATGCCATAGATTCGCGTTAGCCAAAACCCTTCAACCATCTCAAGAGACTTGAAAATCTATTCAAATTACCCTGAATGAGTTGTTCACAGACACACATTCTTACCTACTCTACTACACCTCTTTGTTCAGCCCAGGGATATTCTTTTCACCGTTGAGCAAGTTTTGCAAATCAGCCCTACATACACAGAAGGATGTGATGCTTTCAGACAACCCCGTGCCCACAACAGCTATCCATGGAGTTTTGTTTGTTTGTTTGTTTATTTATTTATTTATTTCGTCAAGCATGCATTAGACAACATATATATGTATCAACATGATTTTGCATACATGAAATGGATACGAATAAAAAGAAACATTTGGACAGGGACGGTAGGCAGGTTGCTGTGCTTATGCACGCCCCTTACTTATAGGGATCACCAATTACATTGTGACTCTTCAAGGTTGGCACCTTGGCAGAGGAAAAAAAAGAAGGGGGGAAAGGGAGCGGGTTGGGAAAGCAAAGGTTCCCTTCCAGAGTTTTCCCTTCGAAGCCATTCAACCTCCAAGCATCACTCAACGGACACGCTGACTCCACGTCCCAAAGTGACGGGGATTGGGGGGCGTTAAGGGTTTGCAACCGTTTTCGGCCCAGACCTCCTCCGCTTTTGTAAAGCCCGCTAAATAAGGACCTCTCCCGGGATCCGGGGCTGGCGGACTTGAGTTCCCCCCGCCAAAAATAAAAGCGCAGCGCTGCCGGGCCCGGCGACTTACCGCTCCAGAAGTTCTGCCGACCTGAGCCGTGCCCCCGCGCTCGCCTCATCCGGCGGCGCACTTCTTCTACGTCATCAAGCCAGTCGCGGACCTTTACCTCCACAAAGCCGTTACTGCGGCCGCCACGTTTCTTCAGGGCGGCAAGCGAGGGCGTGAAAGCCGCCCTCCGAAAGTTGTGCCTGGGAAGAAGTCGCTCGCAGCGCGGCGTCCCACGCCAGCCAATGCATGGGCCTAAATGGGAATAATACATTGATTCATGCAAGGGGGTTGGGAGTGGGGGGGAGGGGGGAGAAGGGGAGGCATCGGATTAAGAAAAACGAGCAAGACCTGAAAGATGGAGGTGGGTGGGTGGCAACCATCAGACCCAACCCTCGAGTTCCTAAGTCCAGGTGCAACGAGATGGTTGGGCTGCTAAAACGCAGAGTTTAAGAGATCAAGGAGAGCACAAGATATGAAAAGATACCCCCGGAGCCAAGCAGGTGGAATTGCTCCTCTCTACAAGTAGTCCTTATAGTTTAGTGACTACAGCATTGTTACAACAGCATTGAAAAATGTGATTTAGAACTGATTTTGACAATTACACTCTTTGCAGCATCCCCATGGTCATGTGAGAAAATTTCAGATGCTTGGGTCATCTGATCAACTTTTGGGACCTTCTGACAAGCAAAATCAATAGGGAAGCCAGATTCACTTAACAACTGGGTTACTAATTTATGAACTGCAATGATTCACTTAACAACTGTGGCAAGAAAATAGGGCAAAATTCAATAAATGTCTCATCAACATAAATGTGGGACTCAATTGTGTTCATAAATCGAGGACTATCTGTAGTCCTTAGGCAGGTTGGCTTTCAGTGTTCGAAAAGCTATGGTGTGACTTAGTTCTGCCTATTGTATGAATTTTCTATCAGCGGTTCCCGTGTTCTAATTTCAAAGTGCAGATTTCAAAAATTTCTGGAAAAAGTAATGAATCAGTTGAAGCCCGCATATACACCAGCAGTTGAATTTTTGCCAGGATAATTTCCATTTTCTGATCATTTTATTCCACTGGTTTACGAAAGGCATTAAAGGAATGCCTACATGTAAGCCATCTCTTAGAACATAGTGCAATAGCGGTGAGTTGCGTTCACACCACCAGCCGACCACGCTTTAGCCACGCGTGTTGTGCAAAATCAACTTTCACGGGGCTTGCCCGTCGTTCCGCGTCTCGGCCGAACAATCGGAAGAGCCTTCTCTCCGCCCCCTCCCCCCCCCCACAACGGAGCTTTTTCATATCCCGCCTGGTCAGAGGGGGCGCTGTGACGACGAGGGCGATCGTTGCATTAGTCGCTTCCGCTTCCGCTCCCACCATCTTGCCGTGAGACAGCAGCAAAGCGGGGAACCGGTGGATTTGGAGCAACGATGTTGTCGGCCGCTGCCTACTCCGAGCCCGTGTTCGGGTTGCCTAGAGAGGTGGAACAGAGCTCTGCGGTGCAGCGTCGCTTCTCTCCGTATACTTTCAATGGCGGGTAAGCGCTTCTCTGGTTGCGCGCCGGTGCTTTTCTTTGGGTACTTCCTCTCCCTTTAAGACCGATCTTCCCTTTCGACAAAGCATTCATCCCCCACCAGTGGTTTTACTTACTTTTTCTCATCTCCCTGCGAAGTAGTAAAACAGCAGTTAATGTTGTTTTCCCCCCCCCCTCAAATTCGTGTTTCTTTCTTAATTTTCATAACTCGTCTATAAACACCTCGCCGTGGCTTCTAACTAAATCAGTGTTTCTCAACCTCGTCAACTTGAAGATGTCTGGACTTTCAACTCCCAGAATTCCCCAGCCAGCGAATGCTGGGAGTTGAAGTCCAGACATCTT
>JAPKID020002884.1:0-12855 GCA_026931265.2 Tropidonophis doriae
CCTTCCTTCCTTCCTTCCTTCCTTCCTTCCTTCCTTCCTTCCTTCCTTCCTTCCTTCCTTCCTTCCTTTTTCTCTCTCTCTCTCTGTCTCTCTGTCTCTGTCTCTCTGTCTCTCTGTCTGTCTCTCTGTGTATGCCCAGCACAATTATAGCCTGGAGCAGGACCAAAGCCTCTCTCCCAACTTTTTCCTGCCATTACAGTCTCCACGGCATGGAGCTGTAGCGAGGCTCTGCATGGCTGGCGATAACTCCGGAGCCCATCCAGGAAGATGAGGAACGCGAGGGGGACCCCTCCCCCCACAGATGGACTCTGGACCAGCAGAGCCTTGTCTTTCTTTTTAACCTCCCCCTCCAGAGAGCCAATGCCGGGAGACGAAAGCGGGAGAGCTGGTTTGAATGCAGATGAGGGGGCGGTTTGGGGCCAGCACCTTCTTCGCTAATTCGGGCAGGCAGAGAAAGAAATGAGGCTTGTGATAAAGCACCCCTGCCACCAAGGGCAAAAGGGAGCACCTTCACCCTTGACTATTGCATGCCTCCTTTCTCCACTCGCCCGAATTAGCAAAGAAGGTGGGCCACTAAACTGCCCGCTCACCCGCATTCAAGCCAGCCCGCCTCCTCTCTTTCGGCATGGGCTCTCTGGAGGGGGACGGAAGTTCTCTACCAAGACCTGCTTCCCTTACCTCGCGGCACAGTTCCAGGACACATTCGGGCAATTTGGGGGGAGGGCTGTTCTCGCACGCTTTTGGAGAAAGAAAGAAGGCATGCGAGAAAGTCCCCCCCCCCACTGCCCGAACGTTTGAATGAAGGAGGCTGCAGGTTCCTTTGCCCTCAGCTATGCGATCTCCTTTCGTTCTCTGCTGCCCGAACGAAGGAATGAGGCAGATAGAGAATAAAAGGAAATCTTGTCTGGCAGGGGGAGTGAGCCAAGCATTCTAACCGGTTCTAAGCGGCATGGTAGATTTGTGGAACCTCTTCTACCAAACCAGTTAGAACCGGCAGGAACCCACCCCTGGCTGGAGGGAAAATGAAGGCAATGCCATGTAGGAAAGTAACCATAGCTAGAATATAATTGAGAAAGACCAGGATGCCGAGAATCATGTTTGGACCCTGGATGAAACTTTCTGAAGAGCCCCATGGATAATATATAACAGTGAATCATACAGGTTTGACAGTGCTTGCTCTTTAACCGTGTTTTCCAAGAACATTTGTACAATCCAACAATTTGGATTATGATGTAATGAAATAATAATGCCATAAGGAAAGAATCACTTTACGCGTATCTTCCATACTATGAACATTAAGTTTATATTGCAATGTTTGTGACTAAACATAGTGGTTATTCCAAAATGATTTAACTGATACAATACTCTTTCTTTAAAATAATCTCTATAGCTTTCCTCATCCTGGTTCTCTATAAATGTGTTGGACTTCTAATCTGATAATCCCCCCAAATAGGCCAAACACTGAGAATTGAAGTCTAACATATTAAGGATAGTCTATTATGGAGAAATGAGATCTACTAGAAAGGAATATGATCTACATGATAATAATCTTATCACTAATTGTGTTGAATTTCATATTCAGAGTTGCAGCGTTAAATTCTTACTTCATGATGAAAATACTGATATGCTAATATTTAATATATTAAATTTATAAATATAAATATTAAAATTAATATTTATCAAAAACATTTCACATGTTAGAAAATGTCTCCCACTTGAATATAAGTGACTGAGATTGTCTTGTTATAATTCTTTCAGAGTCAGGTTTCTTTTTCTCTCGAGGTTAATTTTGTTGAGTATGACCTAAATTATTTGAGATAATTTTTTGGATACATCACAGATCTTACCTGGCGAATGTAGGCACTGGCGGGCACGGGGTATTCATTGCCATTGATGGTGAAGACAATGTCAGACAGTTGATTGATAGCATTGCAGTTGACCATATACTGATGTGAAATAGGATGAACATAAAACATACATTAGCAACCACATAACATTTGAGAAAGGGGAAAAAAACTGGGTATTATGGACTAGAAATTGTCCAGAAAAAAATGCATTAGAACAAACTTGGGCATTCCCCCCTCCTCCTCCCACCCCCTGACCCTTTGGCCCTTCCTATCTGTCCCATGTGGATTGCTTTTATTTTGAAGTTGACTGCCATTTTTTTTCCAATTTATGTGCAAGTGTGCATTCCTATGGACCTTCACAGCCCTACTGGTTCAGCCCTCCACAACAGTCTCAGTTTCTCATGTAGACCCTTGGGAAAATTAAATGCTCAGTCTTGCACTAGAATGATGTTTCCTGAAACAAGAATCAACAATGATGACTTGAGATCAGGATTATATTCCAAGCGATAGCTATTTGCAGTGTGAAAGGCACACTGCACATGTCAGCAGAACAATATTAGGAGGTGAAGAATGAAGTCTGGGTAGAAATAGTCAGTTTGTATTTTGGGGTTTTTGTTTTCTTTCATTTTTATCCATAATCTTGGTCTAGCAGAGGAATCAAAGGAACTTGGAAGTAAGGACTTGGTGGAGGATACGTGGTCCACAATAAGGCTCTGGTCTGGTGTAATGGTCTTTACAATCATTGATCTGACCAGCACTGCCTTCCATAATGCTCCACTCTATTCTGCAATGCTATGAGTCTGCTGATTAATTAGGGCTGAAAATGGCATTTCCCTATCTAAATCACTTTAGGAAACTAAGGCAAACCAAGAATCATGCATAAGAATTGGAATAAAGGGAGAAAATGGATTGTTCAAAACAATAGCAAAAAAACATTAGAAATTATCAGAAATCGTATTAAGATTCACAAAGTCATTGAACCATAGATCTCTAAAGATCTCCTAGCACAATGTGCTTAGTCTGTCTTCCTATCTAAACCTTGAAGAAGAATTACCGTATATACACAATAATGTGGAAATCACAGCTGCCAGTTCTTTAGCTAGTATTGGCCATCTAATGCACTGAATTCTCAAAAAGCTAGGATGCCATAATGCATCAGTGTAACATATGGGTGGATCCAAGTAGTGTGGCCTTTTGCAATTGTCAGATGGAAATTTTGTTAATGCACAGATTTTCTAAATGTCACCAAGATTTTTTTGGGTATAGCACCCAGAGTACTGATAACCACTGGAAGCACCACAGCTACTTTATGCTCAGGGGTAGTCAATCTTTTTATACCTACCACCCATGTTGTATCTCTGTTAGTAGTAAAATTTTCTAACTGCCCACTGGTTCCACAGTAATGGTGATTTATAAAGTAGGGAAGTCAATTAAATTAAAAAAACAGAAAGTGCTTCAGTATTGGACAAAACCTCTACCACCCACCATGAAAGCTGGAACACCCACTAGTGGGCAGTAGGGACCTTGTTGACAACCACTGCTGTAACTTTTTGATTCTGATTTTCAGATTTTCTTTGTCTTCTACTATCCCCTGATACTACTGCATGAATTATCTATGCTTTCTTCTTTTCAACAATAGTTAAATCTGGTGTTTTGTGAGTCAAGACTTTATCAGTTTGTATTTGGAAATCCAACATTTTAACCTGCTCACTTTTTACTACTTTTCCAACACTGTTTGCAGCAATTTTTCATTACTGGTCATGATTATTAATTTATGTATATTAATTATAGTTGCTTATCATTATTATCAAGCTTACCTGACCATTGGAATCTTGGCTAGCACCAATGGCATTTTGAACGCTAGCAATGCCTTTGGGGGGCCCTACCAAGAGGGAGGTACCAGTGTCAACAACAGCTTGGCAGCCACCAGAACAAGCAATGACTTTACCATTGAGGGTGATGCTGAAAGAAATATTCAAGTAAAGATGGGTGAAAGAAATTACCATAACCTTTTGCCTGCAGGTCTTTTGAAATGAAAAAACAACTTGGGCCATGGGAAAGGAAGAAGAATGAGAAAGATTCAAAATAATCCACCTTGGGGTTTTTTCCCTATAAGAGGGAGCAGAAAGAAACTCTGGCAGGTTCTCAATAGTCTATTATTATATCACAATGCTAAACTGTATTCCTAAAATTGTTAAAGTGTCTGTTTCCCAATCTGGCCTGCTTCATAGAACTGATGGGTATCTTCTTTTGCCATTATTTTGCATTTGGTTTTTGACTGCATCTTTGTGAAGCATTGATGTGAAGGCTGAAGGTGTAGAAATTGGATTACCTGTCCACAGGGATCTGCCAAAAGTATTCAGCAGTAATGGGCACCCAGTTGAGACTTCCAGTATAGTAGGAGGAGTCAACGCCACCAAACATTACAAAACTCCCGCTCTGGTCACTGAAAAATGAACATATAAAAAATTGCCAATTAGAGGAATTGCAAATAATGTTTTCATTTCTTTTTTTTTTTTGTTTCCTATTATATGGTTTATCGATTGAAACTTTAAAAAAATAATATCCTTAAAATGATGGGTTAAATAATTGATTTCTTCCCCTATAAGGTATTGGTAGTAGCAAAGAATCTCTTGGCTTCTATCTAATGATTGTATGGACAGGGGTAAATGCTGTTGAAGAAATGCACTTTAGTTCTGGGAATTTGTGTGTGAGCTGTAAAACTGCAGATTCTTTCAGTCCTTTCCCTATATATTCAGAATATATCGTAAGCCACTGATGGCAAACCTTTTCTTCACTGAGTGCCAAAAAGGGAGGGAGAATGGGGGCTTGTTACGTGTGCTCGTTGGGGCTGCAACCCAGAAGTGGAGCTGCCTGGGGGCATGTGCGCATGGGTTTCCAGTGCACACAAGCCAGCTGATCTTCTGCTTTCTGGCATGTATGTGCCCATGACAATCAGCTGGCCAGCGTGCATGCATACACTATAAACCAGAAAACCAGCTCTTCCAGTTTTTGGCACTGCCACACATGTGAAGGCCAGCTTAACGACATGCATGCATATGCTCCAAAAACCTGGAAGAGGAACAGGTGATGCCATGCATGCCAAATGAGATGGCTCTGCATGCCACCTCAGGCATGCGTGCCATAGATTTGCCATGCCCACAAACCTCTAATCAATAAGAGGGTATACGGCTTATCTGAATCGTTCACTGACCAAGCACCCACTATGGTCCCTCTGGACTACTGATTTCTGTCTCATGTCTAAGTTTCATGTAAGGAGATAAGATGCTCTTTGGTTCCAAATTTCTGGAGGACATTCTTCTCATGCTCAACAGTCAGTGAGCTTTCTATAATCGATAGAAGCTCACATAAAGTCTTTAATGTAGTTTTCTCAATTACCCAGCATGCATTACAATAACATTTCTTATTCCTCAATCTTCTCTAAAGGCAGCTTGAACCTCTGGCATTTCCTCTTCCAGATAACCTTCCTTGGTTGATCCTGTTTAATTTTACTAGCATGTGAAATTACAGATATGTTATTATAATTTCCATTCTATGCTAAACTTTCTTTCTTGACTTTAATATGATCTGGGTACTATTGCAGATTTTCTGGCAGATTTTATTTTCCTGCCTGGTAAGATCAGCAACCAGACATTACTGCATTTTTAATCTAGTTGTATCTCTGAAAGATCCTGAACTTTCCCTCAGTAGTATGTTACATTTCATTTCATTTATTATATTTATATCCCCTCCCATCTCCACAAGGGACTCGGGGCGGCGCACAAGGAAATATTAAAAACCACAATACATAAATACAAATAACAGAATTAAAACTAAATTAAATCAATTTAAGTACCCTTGTGCTAAAACCCCCAATTAAAATCCCTACTAATTAATAATTTACTACGGGCAGAGATAAAGTCAGGCTTAGTGTAATCCAACCTAAAAGGTTTATTATCAGGCTTTATATTGTCAGTCACTTTCCACTGTTTACTCATGAGTTTATTTTGTGAAATACAGCAGTGGTTTTTCATTTCTTTTACCATACAGTAGTATGAAATGATGCCTCAGCTATTGTCACTAAAGTGATCAGCTGCTTCCAGCATCTTTCTATATTGCCACCAGTGGTGGGTTTCAAATTTTTTTAGAACCTCTTCTCTAGGTGTGGTCTGCTTTGTGGGAGTGGCTTGCTGACCATGTGACTGGGTGGGAGTGGCTTGCCAGCCATGTGACTGAGTGGGAGTGGCTTGGCAGTCATGTGACTGGGTAGGCGTGGCCAACATGTAAAACATGGTGAAACTCACTTAACAACACTCTTGCTTAGCAACCAAAATGTTGGCTCAGAAACTCTGGCATTTGAAGAACACAAGTCTTAAAGCTGTCAAGTTACAAGACCTTTGCAACCCTAACCCTTTAGAAAAAAAAACCCTGGGGTGTTCAAACATGACGGCTTTAAGACTTGTGGACTTCAACTCCCAGAATTCCTCCTCTTGCTTTTCATCTTGATGATGGGCCGACAGGCGGGGGGGAGGGAGCTGGAATGGGTTCTAAATGGCACTGTAGATTTGTGGAACCTCTTCTATACAAGAGGTTAGAACTGGCAGGAACCCACCCATGATTGCCATCCAATATAGGAGTTTAATGATTGTAGACAGGCAAATATGATACCTATTATATGCCTTTGGTGACCTGCTGGGAATACAGGTTTAACTGGGAATCCACAATTTATGACAGCAATTGGGGCCAGATGTGATGCAGCAAGTCATAATTGTGGACTTTTTTTTTTGCTGCTATCATTAAATGTATCACTGCAATTAAACAAATTATATGGTTGTTAACTGAACCTGCTGCCCCCATTTGCTTTGTGGGTCAGAAGCCTCCTGGGAAGATCACTAATGGCAATCACATGGATGCTGCAACTGTCATAAATACATGCCAGTTGCCAAAAGCCTGGATGTTGATCATGTGACCATGAGGATGCAGCAATAGTTGTAAATGCAAAGACAGTCATAAGTCACTCTTTTTGGCCCCTCAAAACCTGTTGTTAAACTAATGGTTGTAAGTTCAGGACTACTTGTAGTATACATACTCCTGGAATATAGCCCTAGTATTTCTTCACTCATCCCTCTCAGAAATATCCCTGCTGCTATGATGACGCAACAGAACTCAACGGGATAAAAGTAATTTACCATTGACTTGCTCCAGGAATTTTGTTTTAAAAAGTTCCTATTCTAGCCAACAGTCCTGTATTTTTTTTTATAGTTCCCCATCCAAATACTAAATAGGTTCTAACCCTACTTAGTCTTTTGGTGATCAACCACTGTCACCTACATGCCACCACCTGGCATTCATGTGCATGCCACTTTATAGGGATATTGTTATTGTGTGTGCATGCTTCACTGGGGATTTTTCCTAATATTTGATCTCTTGCAGTAATGCACTGAAAACATGTAAAACTGTTGCTGAGTTTGTCTAGATAGAATATGGTTGGCACCTATGCTCTCTCTCCCTTCTAGCAATAGATAGTAATTAGTCCACTCAGAAAAATATGCACAAATCATTGTTACTTACGCACTGAGGAAGACGGAAAAGAGATCCTGGGATACCAAACCTTCACTCATCATGTTGTCAAAAACAGGAGTGGCACCAGAGGCAGCCAGCCTAGGGAAAGCCAGACCCAGGATGCCATCAAAGGGGGCATAATAAAGAAAGCTGCCAGGCTCGGTCTGACTCAGACCAAAGATTTGGTTGCTGACCTGAATATCTGCAACCTGTGCAGAACAACAGGGAGAAATGGTTATAAAATTCCTTTTTAATTTCCAGCAGTACTACTACATTTGTGTCAGAAGTACATACCAAGGCATCTTAATTTCAAGTTCAAGCAGGTTTATGCATATACATACATGTGTATTTGCTAACAGTATGCTTCATATAATTCACTTGAGTCTAGTTGATTCACCACTTTTAAATAAACTCATTTGTAGTTTAAAGTCTATCTCACAAAATATCTTCAAAGGAAATCTCTATGTATGTCCTATTAGTTTATCCTCTGCAACTATTTCTCTCTGCCTAATCTAAATTTTGAAAGGAGTGTAACTAACACAGAGTTGAGATTAATCTCCTGGCAAAGAATTGGGAATGAGTCTCAAAAAAGACATTGCTGAGTATAGATTGAGCTATAATCCAATAAATGACCGGATCTTATCCATTAGAATTAGTGGATATCCATTGATATCAACATTATATATCAATACATACATCTCCTACAGATTCAATAGTGGACATGGAAGTTACCAATGCTATAATGAAACCTTTTACAATGGGATTATAGAGTAACATGAACATTTGTAGAGAAAGGGAATATATTCAGAAACCAAATCAATAGCATTTGAGACAGAAGAGGCAGTAGACTAGCTGCTAGGTAGGAAAGCACTTTCATCCTGACAGATGACAAATCCATTCAACTGTTCAAAACTGCAAGACAAGAAGCAGATCTGATTTTATTTACAGTTTTATTGACAGGAAATGTTGCGTGAAAAAGATAAGTGTTTATGCCCAAGAAGGGAGACCCAAGACAATATGCAATTATCAAAGCATTGGATTAATTTCTCACACAAGGAACGTTATTGAATAACTCACAAAAAAAGCCAGAGCATGCATGAGGAAAGAAATACCAAATGAACAGGTAAATGGCAGAAAAGGCAAATTTGTGTGGGGGTGTAGCTAGCTAACATCCGATGAATAACGAAGAGAACAAGAAAACAGAAAGTGATAATGTTTCACTGATTACAGCAAAGCCTTTCCAGGTCGTGCCAGAATGTGGTATCTATTCTTTTGATAAGCCTTCATAGTGAAGAAGGTGTTACTATAGGAAATGAATCTGGAGAGTCAGAATGATTAAGAACTAACAAGAGAATGTGACAGGATGCATTTTCATCAAATGTGCTTTCACTACAATCTACGCTGGAAACAGTCCATGCAACTACAATCTAAACGCTCAGATCCATACTATATATTAGGTGAAAAATTAATCTTATGTCACAAGAATCTCAAGAAATATTCTACTTTCAAATAATAATAATAATAATAATAATAATAATATTCGATTTATTAACCGCCCCCTCTCCCCGAAGGGAGACATTTATATATATATAGTCAATTTC
The DNA here is from genome assembly GCA_026931265.2 of Tropidonophis doriae. Taxonomy (NCBI): domain Eukaryota; kingdom Metazoa; phylum Chordata; class Lepidosauria; order Squamata; family Natricidae; genus Tropidonophis; species Tropidonophis doriae. The sequence continues at coordinate 9,011 of JAPKID020002884.1, forward strand.
AGGCTGCAAATGTTGCATGCTTCCTTCCTGTAGGAGGTAGACATTTGCCTCTTTTATGAAGACAAAACAGAAAGCAACTCCTGTCTGTAGTCACAACTGTCAGCTCTGTTATTAGTTTTCACAATGTTTTGAAAAGAACCTCCTACAGTATTGACCCTGTATCCATTTTACAGCAATATGTTAACAGAATAGTAGGATGGAATGAGATGATAGCTGGAATCAAAATAAGCAGTGCTGCTTCCGAAATATGTTAATGACTCTGTTCTGCTAGGTCATAGTAAAAGAGATCTCATTATAAAAATAGAAAGTGAAACATCTGTACTAATGTCCCAAATTTCTTAAAGTTCAATATTAAGAAAACAAACATAAGCACAATCAGCAAGTTTAATGAACTTGCAGCTGATGGCAAAGAAATGACAATGGTACATGGTTTTGTTTTTTTGGGTTTTGTTTTCTTGGAATAGATAAAAGTGGACAGCAGGCTTTTATTTCCAGGGAAAATTTATGTTCATATCATAAATAAAGAACAATTATGGCATAACTTTCCAAGATAAATGCTTATTGATAATTTGAATTTCTTAGATCTTCTAGGACAGTGGTGTCAAACTCAAGCCCCGGGACGGGATCCTGCATGTGGCGTGCTTAGATCTGGTCCATGGGGCTTCCCTGGAAACATCAAAGGCCTGGCCTGTGGGGCTTCTGCCAGCAAAAATGGAGCTCAGGGGGGTTGCAAATGGCCCTCGTGAGTTCCATTTTCATTGGCAGAGGGTTGCAGGAGGCTGTCGCAGCCAAAAACAGAGCACAGGAGCCTATTTTCACTGGCGGATTGATTGGGCCACCACAGGTGCCCCTGATATGAGTGACGTCGAATTGGCCATGCCCCCCATTCCCCCCAAGGTCAAACACAACTCTAATGCAGCCCTCAATGAAATCAAGTTTGATAGTCCTGTTCCAGTATATTACTGAATTTCTTAATTTTTTAATCATTTAGTCATGAGTGCATACATCACAAGGCTTCTCAAAGTTTCTTGTTCTTCTTGATTACCAAAACAAACACCACAGTCTTGGCTACCTCTGAGATTAACAAGGATCAGAAATTGGAAAGAGCTAAAAGCTTTTTGCCATAAGCAAGATCTATACATAATTCAATTAGGCCTTCCCTGTTTGTCCACCCAGATCCATGCTGACTCAGTCTAATTTCCCAAAGGATAGCTTCTCAGTCTACTTTCTTCAGCAGTTTACCTGGACAGTATCATAGCCTAGGAATCCAGTCATGCTTCCAGTGCCATAGGTGATAGATACACTCTGGCTGGTGGATTGGAAAGTGGACGACTGTTGTGGATTGAATTTATGATGCTTAGCTGCAAAGATAAGCAATTGTAGTATGATGTGGGCATATTGAATATGTAACAGAACAGAAAGTACAAGAGAGAGCAAGAGAGATCTTGGTATTTAATTCATCCCAATGCAACATTCTCTAATGTGTGAACTCTGTCCTCAGTCATAGTTAACATGAAAACTGGTTTATAATTTGGGGGAAAATAGTTACATTTTCCCTTTATGTCATGTGGAAAATAAAATATGTAATTATTCTATTGTTAGACATTTTGCTGTATCTGGCTTTATGGCTGTAATCAACTGATTTCATTATCCCATACATTACTTCCCACATTCCTATATCCAAACTCATGCTTAAACATTTGCTATCTAGGAACATGTTTTGTTATTCCATAATAATCCCCTTGAGTAGCAGCTCCCCAAAACTGCCTCTAGCAGTCAATATGCCTGATATTAATGCAATCCATGTTGAACACATTGGAAAAATTGATGGACACGAGAATAAATGTTTCCCCCTGATTTCGTCCTTTTCAAATGTGTTGGGATTGAAGTTCTGAGGATTACCAGAATTATGCCAATACAGATACTGTGATGGAGTTTGTGCTCTACTACATTTGGAAAGTACTAGATTGAGGATGGCTTGACTTAAGAGTAGCCTCTTTCTGAAGACATCAATTATGGAGATTACTTACAACAAGCTTCACTGGTGCATTGCACAGAAGGGACCCACAAGTTGGAAGAGCCAGTGTCAAAGAGGACTACAAACTCCTGTGGTGGAGTTCCAATGGAGATAGTGCCACTGTACTCGAGCTGTGGAGGCAGAAAATGGAACGTAAAAGAAAATCCATCCCTAATATCTTCATAACATTTTTGAAGCAAGAGAAATGAACACTTCTTTGTAGACAAAAGCAAGTTTGACAAGCTTTTTAAACAACACAAAACTGCTCAATTTGTTACCTTAAACATAAAGGTATCCCTGGCATATATGTGCTATTCGTTTCCAACTCTAGGGGGTGGTGCTCATCTCTGTTTCAAAGCTAAAGAGCCAGCGCTATCCAAAGATGTCTCCGTGGTCATGTGCTCAGCATGACTAAATGCCAAACACTAAGCACACAGAACACTATTACCTTCCCACCAAAGGTGGCCCCTGTTTTTCTACTTGCATTTTTACATGCTTTCGAACGGCTAGGTTGGCAGAAGCTGGGACAAGTAATGGGAGCTCCCTCTGTTATGCGAGGATAGGGATTTGACCTTCCGACCTTCCTGATTGACAAGCTTAGCCGTTGAGCCACCATATCCTATTTGTTACAGTAGAATATCATTTATATTCCATGATCTCAAATCACTTTCAAACAATAAACATTTACTGCTCTCCAGAGCCAGGGGCTATTAATTTAAATCAACAGGCGTTGAGATTCTCTAGTCTTGTCCATAGTCTAAAAATGCTGAGTACCTCCTCCTAATATGGAATACTTACATCGATATAATTTTGCAAGGGTTCAGTGGCAAATGTATTTTCAAGCAAGGGGAAATATTTTGTGCCAAAGTTATAAGGATGCTTCTTCAGAAAATCATCTAGTAGCCCATGCTCTTTAAGGATCTGTCTCATGGATTTTGTTTTCTTTAGGTGAACCCTAAGCATTGAATAATGGAAAGGAAAAGATTAATAAATGAAAGATAGTGCTCATAGCATTAAAGATGCTATGGACAGCATTCTCTGATTCGACACTCTTAAGAGGGCTACAACCTTCAGAATTTCTAGCTAGAATGAGAGTTATAATTGCAACATATCATTGGAGGCCCTTAGGATGGGGAAAGTTAGGTTCAGATTTATTTCTGCTGAGGAAGAAGAATTTGAGATCTAGGTATGCTCTTTATAGAAAGAAGCATCTTATATTTGATGAACACACAGTGCATTTGCAGGTGTAGCTATAAAGGGAAATAAAATAGTACTGAAGGAGTATATGAATCAATATTGGCTTCTGCTTATATTATTGTATAATGTCTGAAATTAGTTGTTTTTTAGCATAACAAATTGTAACCTTAATACTGAACTGTTAATGTTATCTCACAGCTGCATCTCGCTTCTATTCTTGACTTCAAAGCTTGGCACATTTTGGAAGCTAGTAAAAGAAATTATTACACAGGAATATCAAACTGTATAGTTTTTTTTTTTAGTTTAGTTTATTAGATTTGTATCCTGCCCCATCTCCACATGGGACTCGGGGCGGCACACAAGGAAATAATTTAAAAACCAATACATAAAAATATAAATATATAATTTACAATCATACTAACTAAAAACCTTGTGCTAAAATCCTGTTGTTAAAACTAATTCCCTAAATTTCCCTAAAACTCCCTAACAATTATGGGGGCAGAAACGATTGCATTTAGGCCAGGCCGGCCTGAATAAACAGATGGGTCTTCAAATGTTGGCGGAACAGGCGGAGGTCAGAGATGGCACGTAAGTCGGGAGGAAGGTCGTTCCAAAGGGCGGGGCCCCCCAC
>JAPKID020002885.1:0-12855 GCA_026931265.2 Tropidonophis doriae
GATAATTTGTCCAATTTTAATATTAAAAGTACTGGAAATTCACTTGAAAAAAAGATGAAGTGAAGGTAGATCATTCATTTGAAGCATGCCTTCTTTGTTTTTTCTTTTTAAAAAATGGATGGAGTGGTGAGTGGATGTTTAGCAGTTGGTTGCTTTGCAGACTTTAAAAAAACCACAGGGGATGACATCTTGGCAAACCACTTGTCACTGTTTTTCTTTATATGTGTGTGTGTGTGTGTGTGTGTTTATGTGTGATTTGATGGTTTAAAAAAAAAAATCAAATGCTTTAGGTTAAAGTTGATGATCAAAATTGCCCAAGCGTGTCCAAAGAGCTAAAATCCTGGATAATGAGAGCGTGCCCTGACAATCCCCCACTCCTTGACTTGCCTCGGTCTCTCCCTTATATGACAATTCCTCTGTTCCCTGTTTTCTTTCAGATGATACAAGCGATACAAGTCTTAAGGTTTCACCTTTTGGAATTAGAAAAGGTAAGAGCAAGGGGGCACTCCCTCTTTTTCTTTTCCCTTTTCTCCTCCTGGCCTCCTACAACCCTTGGGGAAATTCAAAATGACACTGTAACTGGTACAAAGCACATCCTGACACTAAACCAAAAGTGCATAGCTCTTTTTCTTTTTTTCTAACCCCCTCCCCCCTTCCATTCTTTCCTACCTTCTTTCAAGCATCAGCTATGTCCTTTTCGTCTCTGTCTTGGTTTCTTCTTGCAAATTATTTGAACCAGAGATAATATTTTAAGCAACTTACCTTTTGATATGATTATAGACCCCCTGTTCTCAACATTTTATGAATCACATGAAAAGGCTAAATACTACAAGAAAATTATTTTATACTTAAAATCTGACCTTACTCATCCAGAGATTTCAAAATATATACACTGCTGTCTTCCCACCTCCTTTCCTTCACTTTTCTTGGCTGAACTCCCTATGTTTTTATGTTGTCTTTATCCAGATCTCAGTGCTTCTGATAATATCCTCAAATCGGATTTTCTTCTATCTATAGAATAGGCTAACGTTTAATAGCTGTGCATCCCCCAACTTGTTGCTCAAGCAAGTCTCTGGGGAATAATATGTGCTGCAACAATTTCTCTATTGTTTCCTTGCTTCAACTATATGCCTCTTAATTAGAGTTACTCTTGGAATAGTAGATCACAGTGCTTTTTGTTTTAAAGCGGGGGAATCAAGTTGCACTCTAGAAGTTTTGCTTTCTCCGTCTTTTAAAAATGCATCTCTTTTTTCTCTTTTTTTATTTAAATGTTACATTCAGGTTCATGAATTGTGTGATAATTTCTGTCATCGGTACATTAGCTGTCTTAAAGGCAAAATGCCCATAGACCTAGTTATTGATGAAAGAGATGGCAGCTCCAAATCTGACCATGAAGAACTCTCAGGATCATCCACAAATTTAGCTGACCATGTAAGTCTTTTCAGTAATTTGTAATGGCTCTTACCCATTTAGTAAACTCCTGGACTGTTATTAATTAAGGATTTCCTTACCATTACCTGTGTATTGGAATTGTTTGCTTTAAATTCACCTCTGTTACCTGTTACAGAGCTATTGTTTAAATCTAGGTTTCTGATGGAAGAATATTACTTTATATTTTATTACTGAGAAGTTTAAGTTCAGTCATGTAACGTTTACAACATTGACAAATTGAAGAGTTGACAAACTGTCTAGTAAAAATAGGCAATATTTTCTGCTGTATGACCCTGTGTAACAACCAAAAAAAAGCCCCATTGAAATTATTCAGTTATTTAAAAATGGGATTTCTTCCATACTTTATCCAGGCAGAATTATTGTGTACTAATTTGAACCAAAGTTATAAATAATAACACTACTTTCTCTATTGCAACTTATCACTGAAATTTGCACATGTTGCCAAGTGGCTGAAGCTTCATAATAAATTTCAATAATCTTGAGATGCCAATTATTTACAAAACCTTTTAGAAGCTGCAAATAATTATGACTGAGTAACTACACATTAGCTGTTGGTTTTAACACTTTAGTAGTAGCTCAGTGAGTTGTTTTTGTTGAATATGCACAAATATGTCTGGGAATGGCATTTTACATGAGCTGTTATGCTTTATAGAAATGCTTATGAAAACCTGTTACGTACGTTAATAAGTTTATTTACTTTAGAAATGTATAAATAGACACATAGTGTTCAAGTGTGAATAATAGCTTATTTCTAAGAGTGTAGAGAGGAGAGTTTACATAGGCATTGTAAATAACTTCATAAAACAAGCGGTAGAAACTAAGAATAACATAGAAGGAACATTATTCGAACTTGATGGAGGGATTCCTGTGCTATGTACAAGAATCTATAATAAGTTTTAGTCTGCTATGAAAAGGGGATACAAAATAAAGAATATTTTCTATTTGTTTTCTTTTTCTTTTCAAAATATGATGGCAGAAAGTTAAATATTTGTTTTTATTTTATATTTGTTGACAATACTTAATAATAAAAGAAAAATACTAATTTGTTACAGACCATTTCCATATTTAAATAAGTATTATTGTTTTTGTTTCTTTGCAAATCTCTATGTTGAGATTTTATGATATTTTATAATTGTTGCTATCAAAGCATATAAGCAAGGAAATACTAAATGTTTCTTCAAAGTTCTGTTACATCATTTACAGATACTAAGGTCTATGAAGTAATATCATAGTTTCAAAAATATTTATTATTTAAAACTAAAATCTGGACATACATAACTATGGGATCATTAGACCTGAAATGGTAGGCATCTTGAAAGAGCCAAATATGTATATATAACATATTCCCAGAACATTTTTAGTTTAAGTTTGTTTTAAGTGGACATGTAGAAATGGACCTAGGTGTTGTTTATATTAAAGGAGATTACATAAACTATACTGTTTAGGGCTTGAGCAGATGGTGAGTTCTCAAGCCAATTTGAAGTGCTCTGTTAAAATATTCAAATACAACTACAGTGATAAAATGAGGTTTCAGGGGACTCACATTTTATAATATAACCATCTTGATAGAAAATAATCTTTTCCAATCTTCCAATAGTAAAAGAGCAAATTTAGGCAAATGTGTTAACCTATCCTAATCCTTTCAGGGGTTATCACTTTCATAGTTATAATTATTTAAAGCCTATGTAAATAATAGGGCATTGGGGTCTAGACAGTTGGGTTCTACTATTCTTACTTTAGTACCCTGATACTTTTTTTTGAAGTAACTAATAATTTGTGGAACCAGAACACCAACTGGGAAATTAATAGTTATATCACTGAGGTGCATTTGGGAATTGTGCCTTATTAGATATGTATGTTAACATCACCCTAAGGATAAATTTGATAAAGGTACAGATAATAAGAATAATATACACATTCATACATACATACATACATACATATTAATATAAAGTGTAATACTTTATTAATAATCAGTAATAATGAATTTTGAAATTTTAATGAGCATATAAAAATCTAGAATAAACTTGTTTATTTGTGGATTTTTACCTGACACTTATAATGGATAAACATGAGCATTTCTTTAATTTGCTATTCAAGATTTATTTTTTGCTTGCTTTGATATGCATATTTAAATACAGCCTACGGCTAAATCTCATTTGGTGAAGGGTGGTGCAGGTGTTATGATAAACCACTTAAGGACACAAGATGGCATGGTGTTTTCTATGTATTAACTCCTGACCATTGTTTTGGTCTTTCTTATAGCTGTATTTACTTTTGAAATACTTAGAGTATTTCACTTGAATCAATATGAATTTATAGCTTTAAAGATGTTTTAATTTGTTCTGGGCCAAAGCCCCTTTTGTGTAAAGGACACTTTGTGAAAAATAATTATTCCAATATTTATATTTTTCTGTTCTGTTCATGGTTATAGATAAACTGCAACATAGTATCTGTAGTAGCAGTTTATTGGGTCCTAATGTGGTTGAAAGTTATATACTAGGATTTAGCTCAAACTAAGGAAATGTCAGAGGAGCTAATCAGAATGAGATCCCTATGTTCAAATATTATGTATCTCTTTGTAGAACTGCATTGCTGAAAAATATAATTTAGTTTGGGATAAGAAAAGGCTTCATTTTGGCAAAAATACTAGCTTTTATGCAAAAAGGCAGTCTTTCTAATGTTGATAACAATAAAATGCACACACTTAATGTTGTTTTATTGTGCTATTAATTACTGTTGATTCTTCTATAATACAGTAAGAATCAGTTGCCAGGAACTTTGCTAGTCAGAGGCTAGGATACTGTTAGTTGTGGAAAATTGCTACATTTGATGTATGCTGTGGCATAGTTAGTAAATATAAACTCCATAATTACGGTTTGAATTTTTAATACGCTCATATATTTTTATTGCACTCAAGTGTTAGTTGTAGATGTGTAGAAATGTGCTATAACTGAAATAAACCAGATAAAATACTACTGTAGACATTGTTGACTTGTGCTTCTTAGTAATGCAATTTATCACTGTCACATGTATGCATATATATGAACTCAAGATTCCTCAACCTTGACTTCAGTTAACCATTATTCATATAGTTTTAAATGTATTTATTAGATTCTTTACAAGTAGTTAACAATTTTACACACACACACACTTTCATGGAAATCCTATTTCAAGGGATTTTTCGTATAAGACTGATAGCATTACAACTTGTTTTATTACATTTCTTAATGATCTGAGAAAAGGATAATAGAAAATGGCCTATACCTAATTTATAGCTGAGATCTTTCAAAATGGAAGTAAAGACTGATAGCAGGAGATTTTTATTCTTGTTTTGCCTTGACTATGCCAGTATATATATTCCAGTTATGTAAATGAATATTTGGAATATATTCATTCACAGTATTTTTCTTTATAATAATCTACAGAACAGTTTCTAAATCTGTAAAATACTTTACACTAGACTTGTAAAGCAGGGTTTTCTAGATTTATATTGGATGATTAAAGCAAGAGATAGTGACTTTCTAGGAATGTACTTTAAAGATCAGTTTACAAAGTATTTGTTAGTTTGTATTAAAGATGCTCAAGTCGCCCATAGAATTTACAAAAATGAGAATTTTAAAATGTTTTTGAAAACAGACAGAGAGCCAGCACTGATTTCTTAAACTCTTATTTAAGTATATATACATTCAGGAATTCTTTTAGATTTTCACATTTTTATGACAGAACCTAGTCAACCTTGGCTGATCTCAAAAAACTAGATAGGGTCAAATTTGTTTTGTACATGGATGAGAGACCACCCAGAAACTATAACCTAGACCAAGCAGAGGAAAATTCAGGAAGGCAATGAGAAACTCATATTTTTTGGCAAGGCAATTCCATATTTTCTGTGCCCATGAAGTTACTAAGAGTAGGGCTTGACTTGAAGGAGATTTTATATTTATATTTCATACATAAAACTATTTTCACATTTGAACTGGAACTAAATACGTTCTGTGCACAAAAGTCTATAAAAATTTAAGGCAAATGTGACCAATATATTGATGCCACACCAGAATGAGAAATATGCCATGTACAATATTTTAGGGATGGCTGAATTTTTCTAGCATCCAATAAACAATATTATGTTAAAATAAATAACTTATGAAGTTCATATACGTTTGTTCTAGTTGCTCAGCTTTGATTTCTAGATTTTTTAAAAGACATAAACAGCAATTCCTTCAAAAGGCTTTATCTCCAATGAACCACAAATTTGTGGAATGTTAGACTTGCCAGGAATGTAAGATCAGGTCTGATGTCTTTATGCTTTATTATATTTAGGACCGAGAACAAATTAACAAACATAACTGTGTATTTATATGGATTCTGCTTCATACAGATGCTGTGAAGCAGTTCACAGTTGCAGTTCTATTTACTGTATCATTACAGTACAATCATTACAAACCTTTGGCGAGCAGGAGGAATTGCTTAAAAGTAATATTTTTCAGTAGGATTATTGAGAAGTAGGTGGCTACAAGACTATACTATTTTCCAGTGATCATACTGTGTAAAATATACAAAGAGATGTAATCAGTTGTACAGTCAAAATATATGCTATATTCCATAGCTCATAGTGTGAAGTTTTTCAAAGTTTCTGGTTTCACATATACCATATTAGGCATCTAGTGTTTGTTATCCAGGAATAACAGATTTGATAGCTAGCACATTGTCTAACAATCTTCGTAAAATTATCTTGATTTCCCTAAAATCCTTTCTCTACATTAAATATGATATTATAAGGCTTTCCCACTTAGATCTCAGTTGTTAGTATCTTAAATGTAGTAAACATTTCTCCTGTAGTTCATGGACTGCTTCATCAAGTAACGTATTTACAATTTAACTGAAATCAAACTGCATTTATGTTGGCATTTGTTTATTTTTCGGCTTATTTTTACTAGTTCTGTTGTGTAATGAAGGTATACTGTACATGAAAAGTACTCTTTTGAATACTGTTAAATATCAATATAAAAGGTATAACTTCTGTAATAAGAAAAAAAGGTTGACGCAGGTAGAGACCACATTGATGAAAAAGCAGATGTAATTTTTCTATCCACATAGCTCACATTAGATCATTTGAAATCTTAAATTCACAAAACATACTACATATGTAGATGTTTATAGAGAGTGCTACATATATGGTATAAGATACTTGTAAAAGTAAATATACTGAAATAAATTTACATTAATATGCAGTATAAAAGGACCTACATGTCTTTTGTAACCTTCTCACTCATTTATTTGTGGATAACATCGATATGGAATCATACAATTTTAGGCATTTATATGTTTTATTTGTGCAGATTTTTATCTAAAATAGATGGTGGTGTTTTAATGAGATTTATTTCTAAAAAGACATGCCTAAGATTGCTCTATTATAATATCAGATTAAGCTATTTATATTTAAGTAAAATTATGTTTGTGTTCATGTGTATATTTGAATCTGTGTATTAAATCTGTATATTTTCTTACCAATATTTTTTTATAAATGCACTGTTTATGCCAGCAGTTTTGAAATTTTACATATTGTATTTTGCAATGTTTTAATGTGAGTATAGATTATATTTTCATAAGGTACCATATAATAATCTTGTTCTGTAATATATTAGTAACTGGAACCAAATTTTTAGGTAAATTGTATCATTCAGCTGGTGTTCTCAGTACAGTTTAGATGATACGAGATCTCATATAGTTTATGGTTAGGCTTTAGATGAAATGAAATGTATTTAACCTATAGTCAAAATACCATGTCAAAGTGTTGATGTTTTCATATACAAAATTGATTTATAATAACTAAATGTAATCTAGTATACAAGCTGTACTTTACTACAGTATTATGTCTTCTTAATTTGTTTATCGAGAAAGAGAAGGCTTTTTTTCTATCAGAAAGTTTTATGAATGCCATAGATACTAGAGTTATTTTTTATTATTGCATATAAATGCCCATCAAAATCAATTGATTCTATCTTCTTCTACTATTCACTGACTAGCTTGTACCAATATAGATAGGTAGACAGTTAAATAGAATATTATTTTGAAATACAAGTAATTTCATAATGAAAAATTGAGTTGTACTATTATAAAAACAGTGTGAGATCTGAATCGACCCCACAGGGGCCTCTTGCATAATTAAAGTGATTTTGCCCAGTGAAAGTTTGGGTTGCATGAGGAATGCAGAGTTAATCCATCTGTATCTGTGTAAGCTGTCATTTACACAGAAGTTTGAGGCTTATTAAATCACTAACCTTGGCATTGTACAAGATGAGTGACCAGTATTCAAGCATATAAACAATCACATGTCTCTGAGGAATGTTAATAAATAATTATTATAAAATAGGTCGGTGTTGAAAATATTTCATTTCTTTTTTTAAAAAAAGCATGAAGAAGTTAAAACATTTAAAATTTCCATTAGATTTGTAAGAACAGCAAAACAGTACGCAGTACATTTGCTTTATATGCCTAGTCCTTTCCCTGCTCTTCTCTAGATTTAGCAAAATCCAATGATGGTGTTTAATCATTTTTTTAAAACTTTCAAGGGAAAAATACTGGCAAAGTTGTGTTTCTGTGAAAAGCTACATACATAATGAGAAACAGTAGATAGCTGCAGAGTGATCTCCTGTGGCCCTGCTAGTACAAGCCTTCCCCATATTGTCTCCTGCTTTTATATTAATTACAACTTGCATTATCAGCTGTGAGTCTTAGCCCAGCAAATAGAAAATACTGCCCCTGGAGACCTAGCTTCTTGTATCTATTTTCCATCTCCTTCTATTGTGTGCCACCCAGTATTACTGCTTTGCTCCTGGTAACACTGCTCTTTAACACAATTAGATAAGAGCAAGAGCAGTGCCATATTTGACTCCCAATTATTAAAACTATTGGGAATAGATACATGTGAACTCTGCATTCCATAGTACATGGCACTTCAGCTGGTGATTCAATTCAACATATTCATACTTTTTTACTGTTTAAATATGTGTCATAATATTATGCACAAAGTTAAATAAATAGTTGCTGTGACAGGTCTTAATTCAATTCTTATGCTGCCCCATTTTTAAGCTATTGGTTGGGACAACAATTTAAAAAATATGGATGCTCAGAGTACCTTAACTTCTGCATTGCTACTAAACATTGGTTTCGGGTTAAACACACCATTTCCAAAAGATAGTTAGATAATGTGAGTTGAATTTTTGAGTTGCTTTCTGAATGTTTCAGCATACTTCTATACTGAAATTGTATCTTCATAACTATATAAGGTTGTTTATCTGGTTACAAGCTTATGTTCTTTTCAGCTCAGTATGTATATGTTGTTTGAATGATGTATATGATATGTGCCATTATATTTAAATTTAGCCAGATTTTTTTATATAATACTGAAATAGAAATTCTTCAGGGCTCTAGTGGTTATAAAAGAAAAGTTGATTCAGTTCAATTCAGCATTAGATTATCAACATATGAATTTCAATGATTCAAAACCTATAGGGTTATATAAATAAAACTGCCCTAGCATAAAAAATAATGATATGTTTGAATCATTTTCAAAAAGTGGATTTAATCAATAACATGCAGTATCTTATGTATGAATAGAGTGAATTCGCTAGAAAATTGAACAGTCAAATGCCATGTACAATGTATGATGCAGTTCTGTTCATACAAAGGATCAATTTCTAGAAAGATACTAATCTTTTCTTGCAATTTTTCAGTTACTCTTCTTTCCCAAAATTTGTCCCATAGTACATTCTCTCAAGTAAAGCAAGGCAAAACGCCATGTTAGCATACAATCTTTTAGATGAAAGAAGCTAAATTTTCTGGCAGAACACTATTGGCCTACTATATTAAAATTAGAAAGTCATTTTTCTACTTACATATCCCTAGGGTGACTTTAATTTTTTGTGCAGTTAGGCAGCATCTTAATCTAATGAAATAAATAAATAAATCTATGACCAAATTTACTTACCTTAAATAATTCTATCAAAATACATATCCAGAATGAAAGATCTCATTGTTGCCCTTAACTTGTGGATGAAACTGATTATTTGGTAATGAGTAATGCTTTCAAATTATGCATATGTATATACTAATAATGAATGACTGAGTATGGTTATTGGCCAAACCTAATGTCAAACAGATCTAGGGAACTGTTGGGAAGTTGAAAGTGAAACACAAGTATCCCATATATCCTTCCCAATTTTCTAGACTACTCTTTTCTGGGAAGAATAAAAGACAGTTATAGGGTCCCCACCATCACCAAATGGATATTAATATGTAGCCACCATCATCCCTGCTTCTAATTGAGATTGGATCTCTGAAGGCATAAAGAGCAAAATATTTCTGCTGCAAGAAGTTTCACTCAATGTCCTTACATAAACCAGAAATACCTGGTTTTTCAAACACTGTATGGTTTTGGTTAACATGTGCCTTAAAACTTAACTAAGGTGTTAACTGGATAAATTACTAAAATTTTAATAGAGAACTAAGGACTTTCAACAGAAGCTATTTTTAAGAAAACCCGAAGAACATAATATAACATTATAGTGTCTGAAATATGTGTCCTAGGAAAACATTGTTTTATAAATTTTATAAGGAGCAGCTTTCAACATGATGTTGGAGGACTAAATGCATGCCAGGCTATTGTTTTGTTACCTTTTTCATGTATTTCTTTTAACTCTTTATCTGATTACCATCCGGCAAACAGCTGACGCTGAGAGAGGCTGCAGAGGGCTAAAGTGCTCCTGTCTGCTGTTTGCCTTCAGCTTGAAGCTATTTGAGTGGTTTCCTAACTCAGAGATAAAAAGAGGAGCTCATAGGCTCAATCTGTTTAATCGAGACTGCACAGAAACTTGCTTGATCGTGACTTTATTTCCATATAAGTTTTCCTGCAATCTAATACAACATTGCTTTTTTGAAATTGTTTTGCATATTCCCATGTGTATGCATTTCTGTGTGTTTCCATATAGACACACATAATAGATATAAGTATAAAATCGAAACATTTCAGATTCTTTACCTTTTTTTAAATTTTAAACCTTCCTGACTTTGCAATATGGTAGTATTTTTGTATATTATGGGAGGAGAATATTAATTTGAAGAGTATTACTTTTAATTATAGCATTTTTTAAATCTTTCAATGTGACTTTCTGAAATATGGAAATTGATTTAGGCAAAAATGTGTAGATTAGTTTGATGTGAAATTATTTTTAATGTATTTCAATTTTGATTTATTTTTGTAGATTGTTCTATTGATCTAAGTAAGAGAGTTGTGTAGTTATTATTAACTATTTGTTTCCATTTAACTTTCTTTCACTGCTTAGATATTAATGACCATTCAATTTAGTGTTGGAATGTGATTATCAAGTGTTACTTGATATTTTTATAAGAAATTATTTAGAACATGGTTTAAAGATGATAACTTGCGCTTCAGTTGCTAACCTGGTAATTAATTAAGTAATTAAGCATTTGGTTCAAAATGCAATAATTTGGGGGGAGTCATTAAAAAGCATTAATTATTTGGGTTATTTTCCATCTCCAGGTTTGAAAGGATTGGTATTTTTCTAAATTTTTTAAATTTTTAGATGTAGTTTTTGATGGTGATGCTGCTGCAAAGTAAATATTGATGCCTTCTATGTGGTATTGCTTAGGGTTCATGATATTTCCCTGAACATAGAATATTTTACGTGCTTCTTGTAGGATGTGTCTAATTTAAGCTGTCATGGATAGGTGACAAGCAATGGAAGTTCAGCTCTAAGTCTGATCTATTGCATGTGTTCTTGTTCTCCTTTTCTGCTGGAGGAAATTCCATCCCTTGCCTGCCTTCATGTGGTGCTGATAAAGCTTTTCCTGTACAGTAGAATTCCTGTTTTCCTTTAAGAAACAGCAGGGTATTGGGAATGATCAGGAAAAGGGAGGAGGACCAGGAGGAGAATATGCTTAGTGAAGTAGCAGTTAGCTGCAACTTTCAGCTTTCTTCGTGTATCTTTTTAAGTAGCAGTTCTCTTCAGGAAAAACGAAGATCAATAAATTTTTAAAAATGGGAATTATATTACTAAACTATTGTAGAATTAGGGAAGGTTTGCCAAATCTTCAATGATTATTACTTCATGTATTGCCGTTATATATCAGATAGAAAGATTGGAGAAGAATATATTGCAAATGACCATTTAAACTTACATATCTAGTTAACCTTTAGCTGTATAATATTTTAAAAGTGTCATCCACCTTCTGTATTAGGTATATTTTGTTTAGGGTATTATTTGTAATAGATTTTATAATCGAGAAAAAAAGTTTTTATGTGTGTTATAATTATCAATCTCTCACACCATATTAGGAAAAAATACCCTGCTGTAGATTTGATTGCAAAAACTGAAATAAAGAGAGATAGTAGCTCAGCTGTGTTTTTCAATAGCTGTAGTCATTTATTTTATGATCAGAACTAGAGAGCAATCATATATTGATTTACTTGGGAATAATTGTTATTGAACTTAATATACTTTCATAGGCTCATCTATGGAATTATTTTGTGACCATGTACATATAAAATGTTAACATATTTCCTTAACTCACCAACTGGTTGTTACAAGTATGAAAAGTTTTTTAAAACTCTTTTAAAGAGAACTTTAAAATATTATTAGAACTGCACTTTATTATTGTGTAAATATATGAAAATGAAAGTGACTTAAATATTGTTAGTATGTCACAATATATTTCTGTACATATTGAATACAAAAAAAATCTCATATATCTTTAGGACAATACATCCCAAGTTAAAATGGTATAGGATTGCAACATCACTAATCATTTGCCTCTGAACAGAGACTGAATTTTAGGAATATTTGCAAATGCTAACCTGCCTACTTTTTTTCTGGCTTCCCAACCTCCCTTCCTCGATTTACTATTGGAATGATAACTGTGGGAAAAAATGGACATTTTGAAACCAGAATCCTTCCTCTTGGAGAGATCATGATGATGCAACGTCAACGCACTCAGCAGGCACACCAGGGCCTTCCAGTGGGGGCCATGCTTCCCAGAGTGGAGACAACAGCAGTGAGCAAGGTAAAAGGTCAAGCTTTTTTTCCCTGTGCAAAGTAGGCATGACTAAAATAACTTCAGTGTCTTTTATTATATCAGTACATCTGCCTTAGTGTAAACACATGAATGGCAGGCTTGCAATGTAATCAGCTGTAATTTAGGGAGACACTTGTTTCCTTTTTTTCAACCTTCTTAGCTGTATTTTATTTTCATTTCAAAGCCAAATATCTAATCTTCAAACAAGCTTTGCAATAACAATTGATTAGTTCTGCCAATTCCTTTACAAATTTGGTTATCTACAGGATTCTCCCTCTCTCTCTCTCTCTCTCTCTCTCTCTCTCTCTC
>JAPKID020002886.1:0-12854 GCA_026931265.2 Tropidonophis doriae
TCCCCTTTTTGTTTCCACATTTTATTTAATCAATCCAGAAGGCAGTGGGCAGCATATGCTGACATGAGCACATAACACTTTTGCTCTAGTCTCAGCATTGGTTCTTTATTTGCTTCCAAGTACATTTTAAATCCCAAATTCTTTAAATCCCTGCATTGTTTGGCAATGAGGTAGTTACAGAATTACCTTCCCTTGACCCATCCAACTTGGCCCTGGAGAAACTGCGAATGGTGCCCCACCTCTCTAAAGTAAGGGGGTGGAGATTTGCAGGTGCTATTATTTGGTGCATGATGAAACTACCTTCTGGAGAAATTCAATCTGACTATACCCTGTTGGATTTCTGTAAGCCATTTACAATGGAGATTTTTTTTGAAAAGCTTTGGATATATGAGCTGACATAATCAGTACAGTGCTGTAACATCTAATTTTTCCTTAGCATGCTTTTTTATTGGTGGCCTATATGGTCATTTTATTGTTTGTATTGATGGATGTTGTAAACTGCTGAAAGATTTTTGGATGGTGGTAGGGACAAGTCCAATAAACAAACAAACAAAAATCGAACTCAAAAGCAACTGAAAAAGAGAGCCAACTACATTGTGGATCAGCAGCTCTGGGTCTGGCTTACGTCCCATTTACTGAGCAAACTGCACTACAAATAGACTAAGATATGGCACGTTAATTGCTCTGAAGTGACAAATTATGGAATTACTTTTCTTTATGCCTATTTAATTCCTTTACTTTCCCTTGCCATTGCGTGGTTGTTTGTTTGTCCCAAGGACTTTTTCAAGAAGCAAATGGGCTTCCAGTTGCCTCTTGAAAAAGCACCTTTGGGACAATCATAACCTGGATGACTGAGAATCTCCATAGCTTGCTTGCTTGCTTGCTTGCTTTATTTATTTATTTATCTATTTATTTATCTATTTATTTATTTATTTATTTCCCATCTTTATTATTTTTATAAATAATGGAAGGCAGTGAACTTATCGAACACACCTTCCTTCTCTTATTTTCCCCACAACAACCCTGTGAGATGGGTTGGTCTGAGAGAGAAAGGTTGGCCCACCATTTCTCCTTCATCCTGCTCTTTGGCTTGACAACTGCATTCCTAATGTTGGCTTTCATCTTCATGTTTCTATTTCCCATTCCTGATTCATCTCTGCCTGTTTGGCTTCTGACCTGAGCTTTCAACCAGATTTCTGCTTTCCATCGTATGTTTTCTAAACCTCATAGCTTTCTAGCTTTTCTGAGATTCTTGACTTCTTTAGCTGGTCTCTTTCCAGCTTTTCAGTCAAATGTTTTTAAATAGTTGTATAGGATCTTTCATGCAATCAGAGTTGATTTTCCTTGTAGAGAGTGAGAAACATGAGCCAAAAATGAACAAAAACCTAATAGAAGCATCACCCCTTCCACATTCGAAGATCATGTATCAATAATTAGGCTATATCTCTGTTAGACTTGAAATTTGGACAGGATTCTACCAGTGCCTCAAACAATTAGCAGTTATTGAGTCAGATATTCACTTGGCTGCTCAAGGAGGTCTAAAAATGTTGCTGCCAAAATATCAGTTTAATGTGACTGAATTTGGAAATTATAACATTCAAAACTGGAAAGTACTAGCATTATTTAGATGTTCTTCATTTACAAGCAAATGTAAATGGAACTATGTTTTAATTCTGACCTCATTTATTGTAAGTTCTACATACACTGGCCCAAGATGTACAGGCACAACGTTGGCAGGGGTTATGTAGGCCATTGAGTCCAAGCCCTATTCATTGCAGAGATTCAAATTATGGCATCCCAGACAGATACTGAAGCTTGAACATATCCAATCTCATGGGGTAATTGGCTCTTACTGTCAAAAATGTTAAGTTTTTCCCCCTAGCAGTCATTACCTGTAAGAGCCATGGTGGCGCAGTGGCTAGAGTGCAGTATTACAAGCTACTTCTGCTGATCACTGGCTGCCAGTAGTTTGGCAGATAGAATCTCATCAGGTTCAAGGTTGACTCAGCCTTCTATCCTTCCAAGATGGGTAAAATGAGGACCCAGATTGTTGGGGGCAATATGCTGATTCTATAAACTACTTAGAGAGGGCTGTAAAGTACTCTCTCTTAGACTATATAAGTCTAAGTGTTATTACTATTGCTACCTGTAACTATTCTCCACGTTCTGTTCTGTGTAAGAAAAAAGAACAAACTTTGCCATCCTTTTGGGGGTCTGAGAAAAACTATGATCTCCCATAATAAAGAACTGAGGAGAAATTTCCTGACAGTTAGAACAATTAGTCAGTGGAACAGCTTGCCTCCAGAAGTTGTGAATGTGCCAACACTGGAAGTCTTTAAGAGATATTGGATAGCCATTTCTCTGAAATGGTATAATGTTCCTGCCTAGGCAGGGGGTTGGACTAGAAGATCTCCAAGGTCCCTTCCAACTCTGCTATTGTATATTGTATATCATAAGGAAAAAAGAAAGATAAAGCCAATAGAAAAAAAGGAAGCTTGGAAAGTAGTTAAAAACAAAACACAGTACAATTTCCTCCTTTGAGGATTTGAGTCGGAAGAATAGAAATAATTAATAAACAATAATAAATGATTTAATTTATTTTATTTTATTTTATTTTTATTTTTGTCAGAAGATGTGCATATGTTTATCCCAGGTATGCTTAAACACAGTTAGTACCTTTGCTGGAAGTTGGTTCCAAGCTTCTACTCTTTCTGCGAAGGAATATTTTCTATCATTACTTTTGAACTTCCTTCCAGTCAATTTGAGGTTATGCTCTTCCTGCTGTTCTTGAATTAAAAGCAAAGGTTATATTGGATGTGCTGTCTGTCTCCTAGAATATCAGCTATTTCACTCATTTGATATTATTCTCCTATTTGACAAGCATCCCATCTACTCCTTTTGATCTAATGGTGCGCTTCTTGAATTGGAAGCAGAACATCTTCAAGGAAAGGGGTCATTGTGGCATTCTTCAATATACTGTATCTCTCCAATTTGATAAGGAACCATTGGTGAGAATAGTTGGGACAGAGCCTTTCAGTCAGTTATATACTGTATCAGTTTATCTTGCCATCCAGCTCACACTAAACTAGTTCAGCTAGTTCTGCTGAAGTCAGGGCTATGTCTTCTACATCCCTGCCATCTGTAAAATCAAAACATGAAATAACATTCAATATGCTTGGTAAAATGTGTTCTTGACAATCTCAAGCTGCATTCTGGTAATTACTGTGTAGTTTTCAACGTGCTTACAGTGTTTCCCCCAGATATGATGTCAGACTAGTCTGTATTTCCTGGTTCTTCCATTCCCTTCACCCCTTTTAATAGGAACAAAACTTACTCTTCTCCAAATATTTGGCTCTCTACCAATTCTCTATGATTTGTCAAAAATAATACACAAGGACTTTGCCAGATAATCTGCTACTCAATTCAGAACTTTAGGATGCAATTTATCGAATACTGGAGACTTAATTTCCAATTATTCCTTGGCATAAGGATTCCTTGATCATTCTTCTTTAATATTAAACTTCAGACTTTTGCCTCATAATTTTATGGTGGAGGCTTGCTTGTTTGTTTACAATAAACCATTATATAAACCACTTACAGTCTTTAGTTTCTTTATTCTAGTAGCAAGCCTCACTGCCCATCTACCTTTTGCTTCTGTTCTGCCTGGTATTGGCACTTCCTTCTCTATTCAATAATTAAAATGAATTTCACTACATTTCTTCTTCTATGAGTCATACATTACATGCAATCCACGTGCACACAATCAAAGGGAACCATTTGTTTTCATGTTCTTAACCCAGTTAATGATAGCATTTGTGATTATTCTCTTGAATAAATTGTTGCCCTTTTTACATATACAGTACAAACCACTCAACATAACATGCTGGCTTTCTGAATAATTCTTCCTCTAGAATCACAAGTTGAAAAGTGAAGACAACAAGAAGAAGAATGTGTCTAGAGATGGTGGTTGGATGTCAGCATCCCTTTTTTTTGGCACTACATTTGTTTGCTGGCAGCTTATTGTACTGAAAATTGTTTCTAGAACTGCCTGTAAATGTGAAGACTGCTGTTTCTCTAAAACTAGCTGTGTCAAACCTTAAAAATGCTATTATTTCTAAAAAGCACATGCATGCATTCGTGTTGAAAGCACCAAGGCACTTCTGGGTTGAAAGAATTAGTCGGTGACATCAGTGTTGCTCAGGGGATGCCTGGTTGGGGGTTCCTTTTATGTCCCCATTAATGTGCCCACCAAAGTGGTACCTATCTATCTTCTCATGATTACTTGCTTTTGAACTGCTAGGTTGGAGCAAATGACAGGAGCCACTCATGCAACCGCACTCTGGTCTCAAATGCAGGCTTGCTGATTGTCAGCTCAGCGTTCTAACTACGTGAGCTATCACACTTCTTGTGTGTGATTTTACAAGTGACTTCAGGTTAAACAGCTCTCAGAACTGTCTAAATTTATTATAGGCTGATATGGTTTAGAAGAGAACATTCCTTTCCAGGGGATATCTGGCAACTTGGAAGTTCTTTAATCCTCTCATTACACGTTTCTGGTGTTTCCTTATACTTTTTATTACAACTGGACTTTTTGGTCTGCAAAGGAGCTTGATCTATATGCAGAAGGTTCTTGAGATAGCAGACTGTCAACAAATACCAGTTTTGCCAGTTTTCCTTTTTCCCAAATCCCTTCCCAGCCCTAGAGAAAACTGCACTGAAACATCTTCAGAGCATATGTGAGAACAAGGAATGGGGAAAATGCTTTCATTCTGTTCTTTAATTGAGGCACTGTTGATAGGTTGAGCTGGAATGTGCCTGCTAACAAGAGTACACTCTAAAATCCATCTAACACCATTTTCCTCTTGTTGGTTGATTTCACATTAGCTATTTATGACCAAGTTGGTCTTTGTAATTTCTTTTCTCAGGATTAAAGAATTGAACTGAGATGGTTTTTTAAATGCTAGCATTTCTATGGCTCCTCCAAACAAAAAAGCTCAGCCTCTTGATATTTAAAGAAGACATTATAGGACTAGTTGGTCCAATTATAAGCTTTAAATCTTGAGTGCCCTGGTTTTACTGAGAAGGGGGGGAAAGGCTGTAGCTCAGTTATAGTGTAGCAAACTTTGTTTAATTCCTGATATGAATAAACTGATGGAGATCCTCTAGCATTCAATGTTGATTATATTGTAAAAAATGGACCAAAAATCTAATTCAGTGTAAGGCAGCTTTCTATTATGGTAAGGATAGATTTACTTAATTCTGTCATTCAGACAGAAAACACAAAACACTCCTCAATGATGTGATTAATTTCTCTGGATATAGTTACATGATTAATGTGAACGATCAGTTCAGCATTCCTTAATATTTCTGGTAAAATGCTTCTCTAGCCTTGCTGAAGAAGTCCAAGAAAAACAGTGACTACTTTCAGCACATCTGATAGTTTGACAACTTGCATGATGCACTGTCTGTTGGAAAAATAGTAGAGAAAACATATCCATGGAGGCAATAAGTATTTCACATGAGTTTGTTCCTTTAAGCAAATCTTGAGAGGAGTAACAAATAGTTCAGAGCTGCAAAAATCTTGAGGACCAGCAGATGGAACCAAAGAGTTGCGATTTTTTAAATGATTATCCAGAACTTTGCAGCATAGTTATGGAAGTCCTAAAGCAAATGTTATTTCTTCTAGGGTTTTTTTTAAAAATTGAAGTTTCTGAGAACAGCTTGGGAGAAAAGTATTGATAACTGAAGACAATGATTAAAATAAAAAACCTTTCTCTCTATACAATGGTGTGTGTAATGGTTTTCCATGTGTTTTTCACCAGCTGGTGCCCATCACTGAGAATTGATCTACTCATTATTTATGTTATTCATGTCTTTGTTATTTACTTCCAAATCTAGAGGCCAGAAAAACTCTGATCTCAAACATGCCTATTTGAAACATGTATTTGCCATTTTTATCCCATCTCATAAACTTAAAATCTCTGGCTGCCACCTGGATAATTTTATTGCATCTTCAAAATTTAACTACCTACTATATTATTTGTTCCATTTCAGTAAAAGTATGCTTCAGTGGGAACTAGTATAAGATACCAAATGATGAGCAAAAGTAGATCAGAGAGATGTTTCCTCTTTTGACACAAATACAAAATACTATGACACAGCTAGTTTTAATTTTTTTTCTTTTCTCTTTGGAATCCAGCTGGAATTAGAACTTAAAAATGGATTTCACTGAATCATTCAATATATTTTATAGAACAATAGAGTATTCCCCCTACAACTAGAATTATTCTGTAATATTTTCTCAGAAGACAATTCCATTTTAAAAAGTTCCCTGTAGCTACGTTATTGTAGCTTGCTTGCTTGTTTGTTTATTTATTTATCCATTCTTTAACTTTAACTTTAACTTTTATTAGATTTCTATCCCACCCTATCTCCGGAATGGGACCCAGGGCGGCTCACAGGAATTTAAAATCTAAAAATACAAACAATACAAAATTCTACAAAAGTTAAAACTAAAACTATATAATTTAACCCGTGCTAAAAAACAATTTAAATACACAATTCTAAAATAGACATTCTTAAAAATCTGATGTTAAAATTTAAACCAAAAATATAGGCATACACTAGCTCGAAGCAAGGCCAGCAAGGTGAAACAGATGCGTTTTTAATGAGCGGCGGAAAAGGCGATTCATTCATTCACTCTTTCTTTCATTCTTTCTTTCATTCTTTCATTCATCTTATGTGGTTGACCACTTCATAAAATAACTTTGGGTGGCTTGCAATTTTGGAAAAAACAAATTGGTAGCAGGATGCCAATCAATAAGGTATAATATTGGTTTATCATTGATTCTTTTCTTCAGATAAGAAAAAAAATCATTACTGTATAGCAACTCAATCCCTAAATTTGGGTAAAATTTATAAACTATAGCTTTTTCTCATGATTGCTATTGTTATTTTGCTTGCTTAGTCAATAGCATTTTAAAATACAAATGAAAAGAGAAATTATGGTAACACCTTATTTATTATATTAACTACTTCTAGTTAATTGCTTCTAGTTTTCAACTATTATTTTCTGAATAATATTTTTATTCAACCTAATTGTAAATCAACTTTGTTAAGGAGTTTTGAATGTTATTAGACTGTAGCTCTGTAAAAAGATTTCAAAAAACAGGAGTGCACAACTCAGGATTTCAGGCCTGAATTTTGTTAATACTGAGTTTCAGAGAACATGAGAACTATTAAAAGAAACATTTTAATTTAAATTCTCTCACATTGCATTAATATTTTTCTAACTCTGTCCACTTTCATTTGTGGCTATAAAAGGTCCACATTTGCTTACAGCAAGAAAATGAATACGAACAATAATCAATAATGAATATTATTGATAATATAATACTTGATTGTAATCCTGTCAGATTTACTTTTGACCCTAGATGAGAAAACAATTAATTGCAAGAGGGAAACTGAGAAACCATATCATAAAGTAATAAAAGACAGAAAAAACAAGGAGAAACTTGTAGTTAAATCACAATAGCACAAAACTTTATGAATATACACAATGTGGCTTGATGCTTTTTACTATGTTCTAATTTAAAGAAACAATAGAACCCAGCAATAGAAATTTGAAAGAAATGTAAAATAATTAGGTTATTGAAAATAAGGTCATAAACCAGAGCCTTTTTAGCAAAGAAAGGAAACATCTGATAAACGATACAATAGCTTTCAGCACATAATTACTTTGACCTGCCATGTACTCATATGTCAGCAGAGGTTTCACTATGTACTTCCGAGTAGCTAGAATGATGGACTTGAGAAAGGATGCTTGAGAAATGCATTCTTTGCAAATGTTGGTTGGTGTCCCTTGGTCTGATGAGTTCCGAATGCAGCTATTCTTCAGAAAAGCATTTGTTGAAACTAAATGATTAATGTGGAAATGGTAGGATATCCTGTTCTTCAAGGAAAAGAAAACATATAAGTGAAAATGTTAGATGTGTAAATAATAATGGTGCTGTTGGCTGACCTTTAGCCTATTTCATCTGCAGTGCATTTGCTTAGCTGAGATCCGTACATGAAGTGTGTTTAACATGGAATAACATGGTTGGTAGTGAGGGAGTTATTATGGCAAAAGCAGAGTTACAACTTTCAACCATGTAGCCTGGTTTTTCTTTCTATTTTAGCTTTTTGTTTTAAATTTTAAGAGTGGTCCAATTACTGGTGGGTTGTTGCAGAGAACAATACTGTGGGATTTAAGGCAGGAAAAATGGAGACCCCAGGAGTCGCAGAATGAAAAATAAGTTGGCTGTGATTAACAAATGCCGGTCTGCGCATTTTGGGAATTGCTAGATAGTCTTGGAAAGTAAATGTGGTTTCAGGAAATTGAAGAGAAGGAGGCAATTTCATCTAGGGATAGAGTAACACGTTCTAAAAAATAACAAAATGGCTGTTTCCCAATAACCTGTATTCATTTTTTTAAATAAATAAATAAATAAATAAATGGCATTCTGCCTGGATGGGAGAAATACATGGCTACTGCTGTGCCAAAAAATTAGTCTAAAGGGCACATATTGTTCCATTTCAATCCTGGTTCTTATTTCGGAAACTGCATGATCTTTTCATGGAATACATGCTTGTCAAGGCACTGAAAAATAATGGCAAAAAGGAAATATAAATCCATGATATCCGTGTCTCTAGAAATCACTTTTCCTTGGCAGTCTTTCCAGTTACATGTATTAAGACTTTGCCAGGCTCCCTCTTTATTTTTGTACAACCACAATAGCATTATAGGAAGATATTTCTTAACAAACAGGAATTTGTTTTAAGAAGACATCCCTGTACAATATAAGCAAATATAACCTCATCTAAAGTTTATTGCTTGGAACCATGCATGAAGCATAACCCAGCACAATTCTGCTTAGAATCCTGCTCAGAATTCCAAATGAGTCAGTTGCTGCTTTAATCTTCTTGCAATGATGGAACAGATGGCAGAGAGACCATAGATGGGCTAGTGAACATAGGAATATCAGGTGCCTCTGGTTCTTGTGTGTGTGTGTGTGTGTGTGTGTGTCTTAAATAGGAGGGGGATTATATGAGATTGACAAGGTTGTTATGTACTCATTTGTCACAAATATTTTATTAATTGCTTCCCTGTCCTCCACGGCATTAAGGAATAGAAGAATTTAGCAATAGCACTTACCACTTACCACTTACCACTTCACCGTGCTTTACAACCTTCTCTAAGCAGTTTACAGAGTTAGTATATTTTCCCCAATAATCTGGGTCCTCATTTTATTCACCTTGGAATGATGGAAGGCTGAGTCAACCTTGAGCTAGTGAGATTTGAACTGCTGAACTGTAGCTAGCAATCAGCTGAAGTAGCCTGCAGTATTTCACTCTAACCACTGTGCCACCACAGCTCTTCTAACTTAGAAAGAGTATAAAGGAGTCAGCATTGCACAGTATTGTCACTGACAGATGTACAAGACATTTGCATGTAGGTGTGCATGTATGTGCATGTATATGCACATCCAAAGTTTTTGAAATCTTAGGCGAAACCTTTTACAGCATTTATAGCAATAGCGCTTAGACTTATATACCACTTTACAGTCCTCTCTAGGCAGTTTACAGAATCAGCATATTGTTCCCTACAATCTGGGCCCTCATGTTACCAACCTTGGAAGAATAGAATAGAGGATTATCACCTTTAGCCAGGGAGAATCAAACTGTTGGCAGTCGGCAGAATTAGCCTACAGTACTGCATTCTAACCACTGAACCATGGCTCTTTATAAGACTCAGTAGACATCTTTAAAAAAGATAGAACATAAACATTAGCAGAATGGAAAGTAAAAAAGAAAGCTATACTTTTAGACCTAGCTCTACCTTCATTCATCATAGCTGAATGTAAAAGCAACAAAGGGTCATAAAGTGACTTTATGCCAGTAGAAAACAGCTCTGCTATTGCAAAATGGGCACTGAAGTTTGGCAATCTATCCTATTATTGAAGAGAACTACTCCTGAGGCTGGTGACCTTTGGGACCAGGACAGACTTGGCATGAATATCTGTGGCGGAGTGGACACCATGGGTGATCCATCATGTATATTTAGAAGCATTTTCTGCTAGCATCATGTCATCACTGGATATACAGGCTATTGTCTGGCCTTTCTTTTTTAAACTCCTTTTAAGCAGCAGAAAAATACTTTGGAAACAGGCCAGTGTGATGCTAACCGAGTCAAATTCTGAGTGTTACCACCACCATTTAACTTGCAGGAAGCACAGACATTCCTTCACAGCTAAATTGAAAACAATAAACAAACAGACGTTTTCTAAAACAAACAAGAAGTAAACAATACTCTTCCACCAGTTCAATTTGAAAAATGTGTTAGCTATCAATGTAACAGGAAAAAAAAATCTTTCACCACCTTCAAATGATTCATACATGGCTGGTTAATTCATACACATTTATTTTCCAAAAGGGATTTATATTCTCACATTAAAGTATATTGGTAGTGTGAGATTATGGCTGCATATTGCCTAGACAATATATAAAAATACATTATTGATTTATTTTATACATTCATCAATTAAGTTCTATTTGATTAAATTATTTGGGATTAAACAATTATTGATTAAATAATTGTTTTGTGTTTTCCATCCTCAGTTGCTGTTGGATGTGTTACAATGTTTAGTTGTTTTATAGTTACAAAATGAGCAAAACCTCAAAATTGTTTTGTTTGTTTTATGGATGCCCTTATTTTGAATAAGCATCAGGTTTTCTACTTTAGACATTTCCCATAAAAATGATTGTTTGAGTCAAGATGAAAGTCAGGTATTACAGTAATATACTTGCCCCATATGACAAGCTAATTTCAATAATTAATTCAGACATATTAACCTCCCAATTTAAAAAAATATTTATAATCATGTATCCCTCACAGAGGAACTCTAGCATGCATCCTAAAATTTATGAATTTAGCACTAATTAATTAATACAATATTTATCTGTATTATTATTAGAGCTTTTCCATATCAGTACTCTGGATGGTAAACAAGAATTAATGAAACAGTGATAAAGTCATCACAAATAATAACATCCATTCAGGAAAAGAAAAGAGCTCTAGGCAATAGGAAACCACCAGGCTCCAGAATCACTGTCCAAAGATGGCCTTTTTAATGGAGTCGCCTGGGCTATAGTGAAATCAGAAATTAAATCAGCTGATGAGCTGATCAGAAGTGATGATGGTATAGCAGAGCCCATCCAATCTGACAATGTGACATCTGATTTACCAGTGCCCTTCTACTATGACATGCCTTAATTTAAAATTCAGGTTTGTCATTTTTAAACTTCAGCTGAATCACAGTCTTAAATAATAACTAAAAGTACTTTATTTTCTACTAGGTCTTTATGCCTTTATGGGTTTGAATTTTTGAGAAAAATTCACAGGTTCACAGATTCTACTACTTAGGGTAGAGCAACAGGAGAAATGCCCTTGCATCAGAGCTACATTGGGGATTTCTATATATGTTAGAATCAAATGCTTCTAGGCAGAGGTGGTATTCAGCAGGTTCTGACCAGTTCTGGAGAACCAGTAGTGGAAATTTTGAGTAGTTTGGAGAACTGGTAAATACCCCCTCTATTCACTGCCTCCTGAGTCCCACCTAATCGAGAGGGAATGGGGATTTGCAGTAACCTTCCCCTGGAAGTGGGAACTGGAGATTTTACAATATCCTTCCTCTGCTAAATCATACCCACCAAGCTAAGCCATACCCACCAAGCCACATCCACAGAAACAGTATTAAAAATGTTTGAATCCCACCACTGTTCTAGGCATAATTATTGATCTGGAGAAACATTGATCTGGACTAATGTGTGGTCCAGTTGAAACTTGTTTCCTTTCCTAATGTTTTATATCACATCACCTGTGAAAGGTGCCTGAGAGAAACAAAAAGAAAGGGTTGAAGCCATTTCAGAGATGTGCTCTTCTTGAACTTTGTATCCCTTCCTTATTGGGTCACTGCAATCAGTTTTTTTGGTTTTTGAATCTTATTTATTGCATTTTATATGTGATTATTTATAAAGTTGGTTTGACAGGATTGTCAAACCAGTAACTAAGCAGATTTATATATATTAGGTCACACCCTGAATTTCATACTTCAGCTTTCCAATGAAAAATGTAATGTAAAATATGCCAAAAATCTATCTCATAGTGAAAACTTATGTTTATAAGAGTATTAGTTTATATGTAATATACTACATTGCATATATCGGTAGAAAGTGCAAAAATATGTAGAATTTTTGAATTATTTAAAAAAAAATAAACTGCAGATGAAATAAGCTGGTAATAAAATGAATTTAAAGCAATAAAAATAGACTTGTCCATTTATCTTTTTCCTCTAATCAAATACTCTGCCCTTTTATTTGCTTCCTGTCAAGTTTGATTAGTTGTTTGACAATTTATTGAGAGGTAAAGTCTGCTTAATCAAAAAAGCAAGCATACAGGCTTAGAATGATCAGACTTTAAAGTGTTATTGCCCCCCTGCCTGTCCCCTGAGTCCATCTCCTTAAGGTAATGAATCACTGCAAATGGGATTCATGCCTAAGGAACTAGGTTAAGGACTGTATACTTAATTGTATAATGCAGCTGCTGTCTGGCAATGGTTCAAGTATGTCTGCCTGGCTGTCTGTTATTGTGCTAAAAGAAAAGGGTCTGTCAAATTTGTCAATGTTTTTTTGAGAGGAACCACCCTAGGCTGATGCCCAGTTGAAAAGCTGGCAAAGTAGCTGTTAAGAGCTGAAGCAGGGTCCGACACAGGTTTCTCATTGAATGCTTTATTTTCCGGGAACAGCAAGCTGCAGCA
>JAPKID020002887.1:0-12854 GCA_026931265.2 Tropidonophis doriae
TGTATGTTTTTAGTTTCCTGTGCACCGCCCCGAGTCCCTTTGGGGAGAGGGGGCGGTTATATAAGTCTAAATAAATAAATAAATAAATAAAACTGAGATTAACATTTATTTAAAGGAGAAGGGTAAAGAAAAGAAAATAATTTTAGACATTATGTTTTATAGATTTTCCCTTTAATAATGGATGTTCTTGCAAAGTCACAAATCTTGTGCTTTCCTATCTTAAATAGAATAATTCTTAGGGTTTGTTATCCTAAATGAACCCAAATATTTATCAATTCATTCAACTCTCTATGATAAAGCTTTTGTCTAAATCAGTCACTATTATTTATTTATTTATTTGATTGCTGAAACCAACCATCTCAACAAGTGACATGGAAGAGCATTCATTACAAAATATAAAACAAATGAAATATTGAAATAATTAAAGCAGTACAAAATAAATATATACAGCACTAAGCAAAACTATTACTATTGATAAAAATACATGCCCTTAATACATTTTAAATTCCAAGCCTGGAATAAAGTCATGACCAAATAGTCTTCATGACCTTATGAAAGGCCAAGTGGTTGAAATCATTCTACTATCTGGATAAAATTCCAGAAGACAGGGGCTACAGCAGACATGGCACATCTCCTGATTCACAAACCCAACATTCCTTGACTGATAGGATCCTCACAACATACCCAACATGCCTGACCAAACTGGGCTAGTAGAAAAAACTGGAAGAAGATGGTCCCTTAGGTATCTTTAATGTTTATGTTATGTTAATGTATGTTTATCCATCTATTTGAAACAAATGAATAAAAATACATAATCCTACTATAATGTTTTAGTAAATTGACTTAATGCATTTACTTGAAATTCGCTACGACAAACCTTAAAATATGTAAATATTTATATAATTTATATAAAAATATATAATATTTATAAAATATATAAAGCCTTACCGTAAACCTGCATCCTCATAATGGGGATGATTCACAATAGGTCGTTGTGCAGATAGTTTTACACTTGCCATTGTAGGCATTGCACCGGCAAAAACAGCATCTGAAATAACAGGATATCTAAAAATGCAGGAATAATTGAAAAAAGAACTAGAAACCACCATACATTTTTTAGGTTGTAAAATTGTTTAAAAATCAACTTCTCCTTCCAAACCACAAAACAACAATCACCCCAAAACATAATATTATAAAGGTTTTCTTTCAAGTTAAAACATGTCATTCCATTCAAAATGCATTTTTAATTCCACAAAATAGTATTTATAAAGACAGTTTTTTCTTAATCTGTATCATTTACATGAGTCACAAGAAGTCAAGGCACCAGGAAAAACTGTTCAGTGTTAAAAGTGCTCAGCCTTTTACGCACTACATTGCAATAAGAGTTGTTGTTCTACTCTGGTTTTACCTGGTTTAGTATTTGCTTTTATCCACAACAGTAATTCTTCCTGGGGCAAATTGCTAAATTCTCCCACAATACTCCATTCTTTTTGAAGATTTGCTATTCCCTCAAATGCCATCATTGCCAAAATTGCAAGAACAAGTGTTCCAGGTTGGATTTTGTAAAAAATCCATCCAAGCAACTGCGAAAGGAAATAGGCACTTAATCAAGGTGATTATTAATTTTCAGTTTTAAGTTTTAGAACATTACATCAATCTATTTTAAAACACAGTTCATGCTGATTTAATCACTAAAGTTAATCTCAGTAATTATAAATATTTACAGCATTATGACTACTTAATTTTATATTGATTTTAAAAGACTTGAAAACTGTCATTAATGCCAATAGAAAAGCATGTATCAAAAATAATTTTTCAAATGACAACTGGACTTTCCTTGTTTTTCCTTGCAGGAAAAACAAAGTTCAGTTGCCTTTAAAACAGCCATGCCTTTGAGACAGCCATGACCTGGATGACTGAGAATCTCTATAGACAAATAGAAGAGAATATAATAGAAAAGAATATAATATAGTCCTTGGTTATCTCTGAACTTGGTTATTTGCTTGAAGACATTTCATTAGTCAGTTATGTAATATCCTGATTATATTACCTAGTCAGTAATAAAATATCTACATGCAAGCAACCAAGCTCAGAAAACATCAAGCATTTCTTTCATTCAAAGATGGGGTAAATAAAACAATAGTATCAGTAATGAATATGCCAAACTTTAAGTCAAAATAACAAGAAGCAAAATATTACTTTCAGATCCATTTTTTAAAAAGTATTATTTCTTTTCAAAATTCATTGCTACCAATTTAAGGAGGAGTGAACAAAAGCGGGCTGAACAAAATCACACAGAAAAGGCCTAATTATGTCTATGAATTCTGGTAGCTAAATACTCTTGAAAATCAAAGGTATCATTAAGTAACAACAATGAAAAGGAATCATCTTATGTTCCATTTATAAATTTCTTGATACATCTGGTTGATAGTTGTATGATAAAGTCAGTTTCACAAAATCAGACAAACAATAGAATAGAAATACAGAGTTGGAAGGGACCTTGGTGGTCTTCTAGTCCAACCCCTTGTTCAGGCAGAAAACCCTATACCATTTCAGACAAATGGTTGTCCAATCTCTTCCTAAAAACTTCCATTGTTTCACAACTTCTGGAGGCAAGTTGTTCTACTGATTAATTGTTCCAACTATTAGGAAATGTCTTCTTAGTTTTAGGTTCCTTACCCCCTCCCCCTGATTAATTTCCATTCATTATTTCTTTTCCTGCCCTCAAGTACATGACACTTTTTTGTGGCATCCCCTGAGATATTGGAACACTGCTATCATGTCACCCCTAGTCCTCCTTTTCACTAAACGAGACATACCCTATTCAAAGCAACCGTTCTTTATATATTTTAGCTTCTAGTTCCCCAAACATCTTTGTTGCCCCTCTTTGCACTCTTTCTAGAGTCTAAAATTCTTTTTTATAATGTGGCAACCAAAACTGGATGCAGTATTCCAAGTGTGGTTTTACCAAGGCATTATTAAGTGGTATTGACATTTCATGTGATCTTGATTCTATTCCTCTGTTAATGCAGCCTATAACTGGGTTGGCTTTTTTGGCAGCTGTAGAACAGTGCTGGCTCATATTCAAGTGATTATCCACTAGGACTCCAAGATCCGTCTCAGTTACTACTATTGACCTACACTATACCTGTGCATTTAGTTTTTCTTGCCTAAACAATTTCACATTGAATTTCATTTCAATGCTCAGGTCTGTCAAGATCCTTCTGTATCTTAAGTCTATCTTCTGGAGTATTGGGTATTCCTGCCAGCTTGGTGTTGCCTGCAAAATGGGACATTGGTCTTACCTGATATGCCCCTTCTTGAGGCAGGTGGAGACAGTGGTCATGTGCGGGTTAACTCAGCCAGTAACCAATAGAACTGAGTCTACCAAAGTGATGTCATCGCCTCAGAGGAGTATCCTCCCGCTTTGCTGACGAAGGAGATCAGTAGACTGCTGTGCATGTAGGATCGCTCTCTCACATCAATTGACAACTGTAGTCCGTGCTCCCCTTTGCCGTAAGACTGGCCAGATCCGAAAGGGTAGGGATGACCACTGTCTCCACCTGCCTCGAGAAGGGGCGTATCAGATAAGACCAATGCCCCATCCTCCAACGTTGGTGGAGACAGTGGTCATGTGCGGGACGTACCAAAGCTGGGCATGTCCCCGGGTGGGAAGAAGACTGGCCTAAGAGCTTGCACAAGGGAGCACCTGTTGGAGAACTCACCTCTTGAAGGCAGCATCCGCCGAGGCATATCTATCCACCTTGTAATGTCGGATAAAGGGAACTGGAGAAGTCCAGGTGGCTGCTCTACAAATCTCATCTACCGAGGCCTGCATGGACCAGACCGTTGATGTAGATGCACTGTGAGTAGAATGAGCTGCGATGGAAGGTAGAGGTGACAGGTGATATGCCAAGTATGCCCTGGAAATAGCTGAACGGATCCAGCGGCCCACCATAGAGGGGGAAGCTCTGAGTCCCTTGTTTGGAGGGAGGAAGGCTACGAAGAGCGACTCAGTGCACCAGAATCTGGCCGTTGTGTTAATATAAATTTTTAGAGCCCTACGCACATCCAATATGTGATATTTGCGTTTCAGCCTGTACACCGGATTGGGACAGAAAGTTGGCAGAATGAGGTCCTGAGATAGGTGGAAGGCTGAGTTAACCTTTGTGATAAAGATGGGGTCAAGACTGAGGACCACCCGATCCAGGTAAAAAACACAGAGGTCTGAATGGATGAAAAAGGCCGCCAAGTCTGACACCTGCCGTGCCGAAGTGATTGCCACCCAAAAAACTGTCTTCAGCATGAGATGGTGTAGAGAAGCCGACCTGAGAGGCTCAAAGGGGAGGGCCCATGAGGAAATCCAGGACCTTGGGGATTTCCCAAGTGGGGAAACGATGTACGACTGTAGGACAGAGATTGGATGTGCCCCTGATAAGTGACATACATAGGGTGCAAGGAAAGAGGTTCATCCCTGTGATGAGACAGCATTGAAGAGAGGGCCGAGACCTGCTTCCTCAGGGTGTTAGGCAACAGGTGGTTGTTAAGACCTTATTGCAAGAAGTCCAGGACCTGTGCCACAGAAGCCTCTAGAGGCAGGCTTGTGGATTCATATATTCGGTTCGTCGGCAGGTGACAAGAGGCCTGAATAGTCTGGATCACCCCCTCCAAGAGGCTGGCAGCTCTCAAGACCAAAGGCTCGGCCTCCAAAAGGGTTAGGTTAAGCCAGGGTAGGTCAGGTGAAGGATAGAGCTCTGGTGAAGAAGTTACCTGATTTTGGGAAGGCGCCACACTGGGCCCACCGATAGATTGACCAGATCGGCAAACCAAGGGCGGCATGGCCAATGGGGAGTGATGAGGATTAGTTCAGCTTCTTCCTCTATCATATTTTGGATTACCTTCTGAATCAGGGGGAAGGGAGGGAAGGCTTACAGAAGACCGCGAGGCCACCTGCATCTCAAGGTGCCCTTCCCTTCTGCACCCAGTGTTGTGTAACATGCTAGGTACCTGGGCAGTTGAGCGTTAGAAGCTGTCGCAAAGAGATCCATTCTCGGAGTCCCGTACCTGGCTGAAAGCTGACTGATGATTTGCTGGTTGAGAAACCATTCCGCAGGATTGATGGTCGTGCGGCTCAGCCAATCTGCTCAGGAGTTGTCTGCGCCCAAGATGTGTTCAGCGCGTAGGGATTGAAGGTGGACTTCCACCCAGGTCCCTATCTGAAAAGCAGACTCCATGAGAGAGACAGCCCGAGTTCCCCCCTGGCGATTGATGTGAGCCTTGTCAGTTGTGTTGTTGGTTCGTATCACTACATGAGAGTGGAGGATGAATGGGTGAAAATGAAGAACGGAAAGATGAATGGTCCGCAGTTCCAGCAATTCATGCTGTGGGAGTGGTCTTTGTCAGCCGAAAAACCCTGAGCTACCTGTTCTTGCAAGTGGGCACCACATCCTGAAAGGCTGGTGTCTGTTGTGATCACCAGCCGAAGTGGCTCCCTGAAGAGGGACCCCTGAGATAATGCTGGAGAGACCCACAAGTCCAGAGATTGAAGCACCTCTGTTGTCAGGGTGACTTTTGCTAGAGAGCAGCTGCTGTTTTCATTCTGGTACGGCAGGAGAAATCACTGGAGATAGTGGCTGTGTAACCGTGCCCATGGAACTATGGAGAAGCAGGAGACCATCTTCCCCAGCAGTTGAGACAGCTGGAGAATTGGAACCCATTGCTTCTTCTGCACCTCCAAGGCTAGGTCCCTGAGACTGGTCTGTCGGTCCTGGGACAGGTAGACCTGTCCCTGGGAAGAGTCTATTAGGGCGCCTAGATGAACTAGCTGAGAGGTTGGGACCAGATGGCTCTTTTCCTGATTGATGGAAAAGCCTATGTCCTGGAGTACCTGAAGGGTGTCCTGGAGGTCTCGAATTGCCTGACTGTGGGATCTGGACAACAGGAGAATGTCGTCGAATTAACAGATGGGCATTGCGTGAAGATGTGCTGCTACGACTACTAGAATTTTGGTAAAGACGCTCGGGGCTGATGGGAGCCTGAAAGGGAGTGCCCGATATTGGAAGTGATGGCCTGCATAGACAAAACGGAGGAACTGTCGGTGTTTTTTGTGGATGGGGACATGAAGGTAAGCTTCGGTGAGATCCACAGAAGTGAGAAGGTCATTGGGACGAATGCCCTCCAGAATTGACAGGAGAGAGTGCATCTTGAACCTTCTGTATCTGACAAACAGGTTCAGGAATTTTAGATCCAGAATTGCTCTCCAGTCCCCCGAAGACTTTGGCACAATAAAAAGGCAAGAGTAGAAGCCGTGACCCACCTGGTCTGGGGGCACAGGTTGAATGGCCCAAATGGAGAGCAGATGATGGATGGCCTGCTTCACTAGGAGCCTCTTGAGAGGTTCCACTGATATCAAACAAGTGACAAAGTGGTTCGGGGGGCTGGATCCCAGATCTAGGAGAAGGCTGAATCTGATTGTGGACCTCACCCATGCATCACTGGTAATATCGTCCCGGGGTCTGCAAACGTTGCCAGATGACCCCCAATAGGGAGATCCTCCAGGCAATCACTTCTGACGCTTGAAGGATAGGTTGTTGTTATCCCTAAAGGATTTCCTGGGCTGGAACCGTTGATTGTTCCTACCCGATCTGCTGGAGAAGGAGGGGCCCTGTCTCGGGGGATTCTTGTGCTAAGAGTGGGAGGTGGATGCACCTCCATCCTGTCCATGAAAGGGCTGCTTGCAGTAAAAGACTAATTTCTAGAATCCTGTTTTTTAGTGGCCGGTTGCAGCAGCTTTCTTTTGTCTTTGGATTTGACTAGGATGGGCTCTAAGGGGCCCCCAAATAATTGGGAAGTAGAAAAAGGGGAGGAGGCTAGCCTCCACTTAGCCCTGGCCTCTGCCTGCCACTGTTTAGGCCGAGGTGATGACCGAGGAGGCTATGGCCTTGGATGCAAACTGAGCTGCGTCCAAGGAAGCATCTGCTGTGTATTCCAGGACCGCCTTTAATTTGTTTATGTCCCTGCGTGCCCTGGAATCTCAAGCAGGAAGCCTCGCTTGGAGTTGTTTTAGCCATAGAAGGGTGGAGCGGCTAAAGAAAGGTGCAGACGTTGCAGCTCTGAAAGACCAAGCTGATGCCTGATGACCCTTAACCAGAGTCTGCTCGATTCTCTTGTCCTCCGGGCACAGGGATTCTTCTGGCACTGCTGAGGCTGCATTGGGGGAAGACAAGGCCACAATGGGCAAGTCAATCGGAGGAAACTCAAGAGCCTTGATGAGGTCCGGAGTTACGTTGTATAGATGTTTATACAGGGTATTGGGCAGAGGACCTGTACCTGGTGATGCCCACTGGTTCTGTAACATGTTGATGAAGAGCCTGGGTGAGGGAATCTCCTCCTTCTCCACCTTTGATTGAACGAAGAGAGGGTCGGTGGTGTCAGCCTTGTCCATCTCCGCGTCCTGGGGGGCCTTAGGTGGTGGAATACTTGCAATCTTTTTGGCTTTAAAGAGAAGAAATCTAAACATGGCAGATTTGAAAAGATCAACAAAGGGAGGGGGGTTAGGGGGCAGGCCCTCATCCTTTGAAAGATCCGAATCACGTGCAGGATTTTCCTCCTAACCAAAGACCGAAGCCTGATTTGACGGGCCAGGTAAGTCATGAGCTGAGGAGGCCGAGAGGTCGCCATCTCTGTGTCTGGAGCTGGAGGCAGAAGAAGACCTGGTGGGGTAGAATAATTAGAGGCCCTGTGCTTGAGGCCAGCTGCTATGCCACATTCAATGGCATTTGAAATTATGGTCGCCATGTCAGGAAGATAAGCAAACTGAGGAAGAGGTTGAGGGACATTCTCCTGGTAAAAGGTTTCCCCTTCAGGGGCTACATTCCTGTCCTCTTCCGACTCCTCCCCACTATGTTCTAGGTCCTCAGTGCCTCTGGCCTCCTCAGGTTGGATGATGGAGGCCGCAGGAGAGCCATTGTCCTCAGAATCTGAAGAGAGATCTGGGGGGTGGGGGGACTAGGAGGTCTTTGGGCCCTGAATGGAGTCGCCTCAATATGCTTGGTTTTGGCTGCGGCCTTCCTGGGGGTAGCCTCGGGCCCAGTGGCCATCCCTGCAGCTGATGTCTTGGAAGGGGCCTTGCCAGCAGGCCTAGAGGCCTTGGGTAGGGGCCCTGAGGGCTGGGGGGTCCACAGAGGCTTTCCTCTCCTGGGCTTTGGGCTGAGGGCCGTCCTTAGAGGCCAAGGGCTGGGCCAGAGGAATGGCCTGCGTATCCTGGGAAGGCTCTATACTCACAGTGCAATGACAAAATGGCCACCGGGTGTTCACGCCAAAACAAAATGGGCACTGAGGCTAAAAGGCCTATGGGCCAGGCGCCACGAGGTAGCCGAGCCACTGAGGAGACTGCGGTGGTTGAAGAACTTCAACCCCGAGGAGCCGGTAGAGCTGTGGGACCAAAGGGCACGCTGCAGCCAGGTGGCACGGTCGTGGGACAAGTGCGGTGGTGTGGGCTTGATCCATGCAGCAGAGCCTCCAATGGCTCGAGCTGCAAGGCATCGGCGGCAGGAGTGGTAGAGGTGGAGGTGGCGGCAGAGGCATTGATGATGGCTGCCGAAGTGGTGGCGGCAGTGGTGGCGTAATCGAAAACGGGCGGCCAGCAGCTCTGTCGCAAGGCAGCAGGGCCTCCAAAGGCCGGTGCTATGAAGGCTGGGTCTCCGAAGGATCATGAAGGGGCTTGGAAGCCAGAGGCAAGACCCCAAGCCGCCCGGGAGTCTTCTGGCAGAAAGCCGCAGGTTGGAAAGACTTTTTTGAAATTTTTTAGAATAAGCCAATTAAAGAAACTACCAAATTTGGAAAAGTGAGCGATTAGCACAGCCAGTTTTGATCGAACTGAGTCTAAAAAGCGGGAGGACACTCCTCTGAGGTGATGACATCACTTTGGTAGACTCAGTTCCATTGGTGATTGGTTGAGTTAACCCACACATGACCACTGTCTCCACCAACGTTGGAGAATTGATTAGTTCCCCATCCAAATCACTGATGAAAATGTTGAAAGGTATTGGGCTTTGTAATAGAGTCTTGGAGTACCTGATGGCATACTTTCTTCCATACAGATGCAGTTCCATTGAGGACTACACATTGAACGCGGTTGTTCCACCAGTTGCAATTCCATCTGGTGATAATGGTATCTAACTCACATTTTTCTATTTTATCAAATGGTAGGTAGTTGTTTCCTTTATCCAATGCCTTACTGAAGTCCAAATAAATTATATCCACAGCAGTCTTCTGGTCCACTAATTTTGTCACTTTGTCAAAGAATGCAATAAGATTAGTCTGCTATGATCTGTTTTTGACAAACCCATGTTGGCTTTTGATTATTACTTTGTTTGCCTCTAAGTGTTCGCTGCTTCATTTCTTGATTATCCTATCCAGAATTTTCTTAGGTATTGAGGTTAGGCTCAATATATGACTACAAGTCTGAAGTTTCCTTGATCTAGCCCTCCTCCTTTTTTTTTTTTTGAAGAATTACATCAGCTCTTTTCCAGTCCTCTGGTTCCTAAGATTTCATCCAAATTTGGCAACTTAGACAATTAATTTATAGCTTAATTAATTCGTTTCTTGATGAGTTAGCAGGTCCTTATCCTTATTAACTTAAAGATATAACAATACATTCATTAAAAGTCAGTAGAGATTCGCAGTCATCCATGTCATGGTTGTCCCAAATATGTTTTTTGCAGGAGGCAACTGAACTGCAGGGTTTTTTTTTTCTGGAAATCCATTTCTACTTCCTCCTACTTGAACACTCATTCAAAAGGTGTTCATCCCAAATTATATAGCTAAAAGCTTTTTGAACATCATTTTTGAATGGTGTGGGAGTAAAAAAATAATTGCCGATGACGGGAACCAGGAGCACTACTCAGGTGACCCTGAGAACACAGATAAACCTCCAAGTGTTTCAATGACCCTCTAAAAGAATGCACATGATCAACTATCTGCAAGAAGTATAAATCCCCACCATCCAGTCAGAGCTGAAGAAGTTTCTTGCATGAGAAGCAAAACATCTTCAAAGAAAAAAACAAAAACGTTCAGTTGCCTCTTGGAAAAAGCACCTTTGGGACAATATATTCACTGCTTAAGTCGCTTAGTCTGTGATCCGACATATATATATATATGCCATATAAAGGTAATTTCTTTTATTCTGGATAAGGATCTTCTCTAAATTCTATTTTCTCCTCTCTTTTCCTTCAGCCACTGAAGCAATTTACAATTGTTGCTAACTAGGAAATTGCCTGGTTATAATATTGAAGTCTGCTATCCTTTCACCATTTCAGTTGGCAAAATACAGTGGGTAGGTAGGTAGGTAGGGAGAGAGAGAGTAGGTAGGTAGGTGTTTCTAGGTGTATTTAGCCATGTGCTGGAGAAGGAAATCGCTGGCAACCTGTAGCATCTAAAACTTTGTTTCTGCTGGGACAGCACTTGATCAATATAATTCTCATCAACCACTCTAACTAAACAGCTTTCCAAAAAGGAAAAAAAAAGTTTTTGCACTTTGCAAACCTGCCCAAAAGGGCCCGTTTTTCGTGAAAATGGGCGCAGGTTTTTTTTTAAAATAGCCTTCAGGGGGCTTACAGAGTGCTCCTGGGGGTGGGGGCAGATCAAAAATGAGCAAAAAATGGACTGTTCTTTTGTCAAAAAAATAGCCTTATAAAGGCTTATAGAGTGCTGCTGGGGGCTAGGGGGAAGGGCAAAAAACAGACAGCTCCCCAGCCCCCAGGAGCTGTCTGAAAGCCTCCATAAAGGCATGCACAGCCATTTTGGTGAAGGGGAGGGGCTTCAGGAGGAAAAAAAAATGCTGTATACAGTGTATAAGACACAGCCAGATTTTCAGCCTCTTTTTAGAGGAAAAATTGTGCATCTTATACTACGAAAAATATGGTATGCCTCGCTCCTTTATTAGAATCTACTAAAACAGGAGGAAAAAAAACAGATTCAGATGTATTCTACTGCTTTAAAAAAAACATTTCTTTTTCCAACTGTACATCTATCTTTTTCAGATTTATATCTATCCTGCAATATATTCCCTATTCATTTTTATTCAAATTGACCAAACCCCTTCAATGCTTATAATCCTTTCACTTACTTTCAGTCTCCTTATTCCCTCCAAAACAATCCTGTTTTCTTTCTATTGTTTGTCTTGATAGGTTTGAAATGTTTCTTGACAGTGTTGCATATGTAGGATATGCATGATATATTAGATAACATATTCCACAATGCATATTAGGTAGTGATGATATACATACTTTATGCACACAAATAGAATAAAAGATAATAGTGTGTAACATTGGCCTGAGGTCCCCACCAAACTTTGCATAACATTTAATTACCCAAGCATTTAACTAGCACTTTTACCTCTTTGTTAGAATCTCTATGTGGGGATTGAAAATAA
This sequence comes from Tropidonophis doriae, assembly GCA_026931265.2. NCBI lineage: Eukaryota > Metazoa > Chordata > Lepidosauria > Squamata > Natricidae > Tropidonophis > Tropidonophis doriae. The sequence goes on from JAPKID020002887.1 coordinate 11,435, forward strand.
TTTGTGTTTCTTAAAACTAGAGAGAAATGAATTACTATCATTCACAATGTAGAAAAAATAGCACTATATATTTCAAATATAATTTATTGATACTATTCTACCCATCATTCTATACATTCATACATAGCAATTTTTCAATCAGCAGCTACTTTATTTACAAACCATTTACAAATACAACAAATTTAAAAACATTTACTGATCAATGTGCAAACTTAAAAACCAAATTTATGTGCCTCACAACAATGTAAACTGTAATAAGGCTGGTATTGCGGCAATTTTTGCTGTCTTTCTCTCTCTTTCTGTTAAATTGTTCACTTACAAACATTTCACTTCTGATTTAGGGAATAAATTGTGTTTTCAAAGTAAGAGACAGTGTGCTCTATTACAAAGACAATTTAAACTATTTAAAAAATGCATATATGTAGTTCCTGACTTACATCTACAACTGAGCCCAAATTTAAGTCATGTCAGTAGTAAGTGGGTCATCATGTGATCGGCCTGATTTTATGATTTATTTTGTGGTGCTCATTAAGTGAGCAAGTGAGAAGTAAACATTTCTGGCAAAAATGTAAATCACTATTACATCATCAAGGGTGTTGCAATGATTGTAAATATTTCCTGGATGCCGAGCATCTCAAATGCAATCACATCATGGAAGGCTGCCACTGGAATTTCAAATCATTTGAAAAGTGCCATTTTTAAGCTCTATTAAGGACTACGTGTATATCACTTACTTCATAAAATATGTTATGTCACTATAAAAATAATAGAATGACAATGAAACAATAATTTACCTGTTTTGAGCATATCAAGGATGCCATAATGCACATATGTGGAGTCAGAAACAACTTTAGTCTCATTATTAAAATGGCAAGTATAGTAAAAAAAATTAGTTGCAATGCATGGTATACAATCTGCAAATAAAGGAGAGCATAAGAAAGTACAATTGTTTTTAAATGTGGCATATGGTACATAAGCATTAAGTAACATCTAATTTTCATTGAATCCTATTCTCCTGGGCATACTATAATTTTTAAAATGTTAACTTTTTGTAGTTTGAATTAAAATTATGTATTTTAGAAAAAAAACGCAACAGGTCTTCCAAGAAGATGGCCAACTAAAATATGCACCCGGGGAGAGATCTCTGAAGGATTTTTCCTGGGGTGTAGCTCTTCAGCCTTTAATTAAATGGACTGAAATTCCTTCAGTTTTTCTATCTCAGAGAAATAAAATTTGGTTATTCATGTAAAAAAGGAATGAATCTGACAGACTCCATTTTGAATAGACTCCATTTTACATTTTAGTTAAAAGCTATAGCTAAATATTATTGAAGCATTTTCATTATTTAGTTTAGCATTTTTATTTAGCTAGAGTCAACACTTTCAAAGGTCACTATGAATTTTGTAACACTTAGCAAAAC
>JAPKID020002888.1:0-12853 GCA_026931265.2 Tropidonophis doriae
GAAAGAAAGAAAGAAAGAAAGAAAGAAAGAAAGAAAGAAAGAAAGAAAGAAAGAAAGAACGTATGACCACAATTGAGCCTAAAAATTTGGTTGCTAACCAAGACCATTGTTAAGTGAATTTCACATTTTCCAAGTTGGCCACGCCCACCCAGTCACATGACCGCTGAGCCACTCCCACAAAACAGGCCACACTTTCCGGCTCTCAAAAGAAATTTCAATCGTGGTGTTGTTGATATTTGGCCTCTTTTGACTAATGAGTTTGCCCACCACTGGGCAAGATGAAAAATTTATTAAAAGATGAAATATGGTAGTTTCAGTTTTAACTGGAACTTGAACAAAGGATATCATTGCTTCATACAGGTAATCCTTACATACAACTGGTAGTTTAATGACAGTTCAATCTTACGATGGCCTCAAAAAAAGTGATTTACAACCTATCTTCACAGTTACAATTATTGCACTATCCATAATCATGGGATTGCAATTTAGGCCCTTGGGAACCAGCTCACGTTAACAATCAGTTGCAGCATCCTGCAAACACATAATTACAATTTGCAGTCTTCCCAGCTGGTTTCTGATGGAAAATGTCAAAGCTGGCTTGCTTAATGACCACTTTGTTTCTTTATATCCTGCCTTTAAACAATTCAAGGAGACAAACATATCCAATACACCTTTCTCTTACACTCTCTCTCAGCCTAACTTTGTGAGAGTTAGCCTGAGAAAGAGTGATTGGCCAAGATTCATCCAGCTGGCAACAAAAAGGGTAAAAATGAGTTCAGTCACGTGATGACTTGCTTTATGTCTGCACCCACTCACTATAAAAATTCTGGTCACAATTGTGGCAGTAAGTTGAGTACTGCCTATACATTACTATGAAGTGGTAACTATCAAATAGTCATGATATGGTTGCAAAACCCACAAAACTACTGTCCATTCAATCAACTGAGTCTTTTTCCAGCTTCTATTGATATGACAGGTTTAAAGGTAGGTGTGCTTCCTTTCCATGGGTTATCTGTCTGTAATAGGTTCTGTGGTTGTAACCTGTCTCTCTCTTGACTTTCCACATTGAGCATCAATGTCTTGTTGACTTCCGTATATTGAACCATTGAACATGATCACATCTGCTGTTAGGAAAAGAAACATTTAAAAAAATATCATCAAATTAATACAAAAGTTCAAAGAGCTATTTTGGGATTTCAGATTGCCCACATCAACTAATGTGTAACCTGCCTAGGTCCACTTAGTTAGGCACAGTAAAGCTCCACAGTTACTAAATGCACATTTTGTCTATTAAAGCTGCTAATTAAGTATAATAAGGAGGTGCAGTGGCCTAGTGATAAAAACCTGGGCTTGTCAATGGGAAGGTTGGCAATTTGAGGCACAAACACCATGTAATCGGATGGGTTCCTGGTCTTGCTCCAGTGTCTGTCAACCTAGCAGATTGAAAGCATGCCAATGCATGTAGATCACATGATCACAGAAGTCTATTTGGACAACCCTGGCTCCCTCGGCTAAAAAACTGGAGATGTGCATCCCCTAGAGCCGTGAATGGCGAACCTATGGCATGCATGCCAGAGGTGGCATGCAGAGCCCTCTCTATGGCCACGCGTGCCATTGCCAGCTGCTCTTCTGGTTTCCCAGCCAGCTGGTCTTCATGGATGCTGGAGCATCTGAATATAGTCTGAAAAACAACCAAAATCAGGCATGCACATGCTGGCCAGCTGGTCTTCAAATTTCTGGTGCTCCGGTATGCATGAAGACTAGCTGGCTAGCACGCATGCACGTGCCGGAAACCCAAACACAAGCTGGCTGGCATGAGCCATGCTCACTCACTCAGCTGGTCTTCGGGTTTGCGGCACTCTGGCACATGCATATACGCATGTATGCATGCATATTTCGGTTTGGGTACTCGATGCCGAAAAGGTTCGCCATCCCTGCCCTAGTGTCAGACACAACTGGACAGGGGAAAACTTTACCTAATTAGATATATTACAGATTTAGTAAATGTGAATAGCCTGTGATCACAATAAATTATTCAAGAAGTAAGGAATTCTTCTTATGGATTAGAATTCATTTATACTCCTACTTCCAAATGTGTATAGATAAAAAAAATCCTACCAAAATTATGATCAGATAAGAGTCTGGGCCAAGAAAGTAATTTGATAAATCGTTTCAGACAAGCCCCTGCCTCTTTTACACTGGCATAAAGTGATGAAGTGGAGAAGCACATTCAGACTTGCAAGATTCTTCCTCTATCCCTGTTACAATAAAAGTAGTACTAACCTATGTGGCATTGGTTTCTTAGTCTGGGCTATCCTAGATGGCTGACAGTTAAGAACGAGTGTTTAATGGAGTGCGTGTTCTGTCATTTACTTGCTGTATGACAACAGTAAGTTTGAGAAACACAGCTGTAACTCTATTAAACTTTTCTGAAAGGAAGTCCCATTATGTAGAACATGATTTTTTTAATTTTAACATACAGTAAATAGATTAGTTTTGTCCATTAGACATTTGTGAATGTGGCAATTTTCTTATGACTTTTAGTGTATTTCCATTTTTCTTAAAAATGAAAACATATTAGATAAATGATTTGGAATGTTAAAATGTTACAACATATTACCAGCCCTCAGTTATTTTAAATATTAATATTAATGTTCAATTGTGCATCTTGTTTCTTTTATTTTTAAAAGAGAAATTATTCCATAAACATTTTATAACAATTTCAATAGGACAATTTTGTATTCTCTTAACTGCTACCTATGCAAATAAGAAGTAGGAGTTAGACTTCCCTGTACAGTAAACTACCTCATTCCACATCAAGTTGTTGGTATTTAGAAGTATTGTTGCTTGAAACATGACTTGAGTCTTTGAGTTGTCTTTATCATAATACTATCTGTGCAGACTATTTTATCTCCCTGGATATTGCAAAAATATATTGGCAACTTTTTAAATACTACAGATGAACAAAAAACATACCTTGTATGTTAAAATAGAAGATGGTTGTATTTGAGTAATAACCCATAACAAGTATTTTTCTTACACTTTGAATCCAATTCACTGAAGTTTTACTTAGGTGATATATAAGTTAAATGTGAATTTATACTTCCTTTCTGCAAAAACCATCAAAGTGTAGAACAACCAATTGAAAAAGAGCAATTACATAATGAGCTGCTAAAGTAACTTTTAAAAGCCAGATTTAGTAAAGCAGATTAATGTATTTTGTACAATCTGCAAAATATTAAAATATACATACTTTTACAAAAGCATTCTAGAGTTGCCCCAAACACCGATATGGGCAATATATAAATTTAATAAATACATAAACCATAACTTTAAAATGCTTTCCACAATTTGATATTTGTGGATGTAAAACTATTTCATGCACACCCACCAAATTAGTCTTTGCAAGTAATAGGACACATATAAAATGAGACTTTTAATTTGTTTATCACAAGCATAAACTTAAAAGAACTCAGCACATTTGCAGGCCATCCTGGCAGATTACTCCATTGGATCATGAAAAATTGGAACATGCAATTGCACAACACCAATCATTTCTTAAATGGGAGATTTCTTAAGCCATTCAGGAGTTGGAATTTTGAAGTCAGATCAACAGCTTGATTTGAGATCCTATGAATAATTAGCACATAGTGCATCTCTTTCAACATCACGACATGGATATTTCAAAGGAAGTTCATTTGCTTCTGGAACAAATTCAGTTTTCTATTCTAAGTACTTGACCAGCATTACCTCCATCTTTTCTGTTTATGATCTCGGATAGTTTCATCCACATTCAGCCAGTTGTCAAGTTGAGGAATGTCATTTGCTTCCTTAGTATTGAATGACAAAAGACCGTCTATTAGTGATACTGTTTTCCAAAATCTAAAATGACCTATTTTAACTGTTTCATATAGCTCAGTGGTAGTCAACCTGGTCCCTACCGCCCACTAGTGGGCATTCCAGCTTTCATGGTGGGCGATAGGGGTTTTGTCCAATACTGAAGCACTTTCCTTTTTAAAATTTAATTGACTTCACTACTTTATAAATTACAATTATTGTGGAACCGGTGGGCGGTTAGAAAATGTTACTACTAACAGAGATGCAAAAGTGAGCGGTAGGTATAAAAAGGTTGCCTACCCCAGATATAGCTAATAAATAGTGTAGAAAATAAAACATAATAGTTTCAAATAAGTATTTAACAAACATCTTTTAGATACGATCAGACTCAGTACATTACAAAAAATAGCATTATCAATGATAGTAAAAACATTAACTAAAAGTCCATTTTGAAACATGTTCAGAATAGATGAAAGTCCACTTTCACCTTTACACATCTAAAGTAGCAATGCTACCAATACTCCATTTTTGCATTTTTCTATTCATGTATTGTCTTAATGGTACTCATAACAGGAAGTGCCAACTTCTTTTAACATTGTACCTGAGACCCAGTATTGAGGTTCTATAGAATTGGGAATTATTTATATCAAATATTTTACTTCTAACATTTTCTTCCAGCCCATTTGCTTACGTGGATCCCTTACATTGTAACATGGCCTATTTGTACCTTGAACTACTCAAAGACTCCCTCAACGAGTATGCATATGCAGCAGAACTAGCTGACTTGAACTATGGTCTCCAAAATACCATCTATGGGATGTATGTAAGTACAAACATCAGAAGACTCTTAAAGAGTCTTAAATTTACTTCCAGGAATCAAGAAACAATTTGATTTGCTGGAAAGATTTAAAAAATGATTTTCCCAATTGGGGATCTAATTTTAAAATTCCTTTTTCAACCTTGATTTTTAATTTCTCATAATTTGGATTTTACATGAACTATTCTTAGTCTTCAAGATTCCTATTCATATTCAGATTTTTCATTTCATTTTATATCATTCATTAAATTAATGAAATTAAATGAAATTTAGCCCAAATTGGAGTTCAGATTCTACCTCATTCTTCCGGAAGTTAAATAATTAATGTTAACGAGGAAATAAATTCCTTATTTTACATTAGCATTTTATTCCCAGAAATAATGGTTATGAGGCTGCATATACATACTCTTCAGTCATGTTTCTTCATCCATTATCATGTCACGAAGTATCAAAGCATCCTTTTTTTCTTTTTGTTAGTCGCTACCTTTATGTTGACCCTCTCCATTGCAACATGACATACCTATTAATGAGGTTGTTGAAGGATGATTTAAAAGAGTATACATATGCAGCACGCCTCTCAGGTTTGAGCTATTTCATTGCATCAGCAATGAATGCAATACTTGTAAGTAAGATGGAGGAGCAGAAAAAAGTGAGATGGCTTGAGAGTTATGCACTTGGAAAACGCTTGTTTTTTTCAATATTTTTTGCATAACCAGTTACCAGTTTTGTATTCTCTTGCATCTCTCTTGTCTGGAAGTGTCTGGAAAAAGATTCTTGGTTTAGCTATGATTGCAGTGCTTTTTTGTGGCCATATACTGCTTTGTAATACATTTCTAATTTGCATCCTTATATATTTAATATCCTGGAAAGTATTACTTTGATTTTTTTTAGACTATCAGTCTTTTAGATACTTTACACTAAAAATAAACAGTGGTGTTAGTCTAATATGTTTATTGAGGCACGAACATTTGCAGGATAGGGTCCACTTTGTTAAACATTTCACTGAACTAAATACCACTAACTGCATTATTGGCTGTAGAAAAATTGCTTGTTAGGGTAACTTGAGTATTATAAATTGAGCTTATTTATTTTTACAAATAAAAATTTCTTATATATCATCAATTCCTGAGATTTTGGGTCAAATATAAAATACCTGTTTTGTTTAACATTTTAATTGTCACTTTAAAGAGTTTAATGTTATTGTCTGAAGAAAATATATTTTGAAAGAAGTGTATATTGTATAAATATTGTATAATATGAAGTGTTAAAAATTGGACAAAAAATTGGGTTCTCTGTGTTTTTTGAGCCTAGTTATTTTCTTGCAGACATTTTATTACCAGACTAGGAAGCAATACAAAGAAGAATGGAGTATGCTGGCTGTTTGTAGCTTGCCCAGGCACTTTTGCTGGGGTGTATGATTTTTCTTTGATGGCTTCTTGAATGAGATATTATTTCCTGCTTTACTGTTTATGTGGTGCTGTTTTCTGCTTATCTGCGTGTTTGTTACTAGACAGCATGTGTTTTAGGCTGTTTGTGTCTGTTGAAGGCTGATATGGCTGAATACATAGCTTCCAAGATTACCTTAATTAAAGAACAATCAAGGTGAAAACATCCACTACAGATAGGGTAAGATACAATGTATATAAACAGGCATCAAACCTACCCCCCACTGGTGGTGTTTCCTAGCCTGGCAATAAAATATCTGCAAGGAAAAATACACATCAACACCAAAAAAACTTCCTACTTTTTAAAAAAAATTGCCTCTTCAAAACCTGGGTGTGTCTTATACTCCGAAAAATACGGTACTATGTCATTTTTATTTTTTCTTGTATCATAAATATTCATTTTAAAATGTTATATTCAGAGACTGGAGCCATCTTCTATTAAAAGTATACTTCAGTTTTTATGCTTAATTATTTCTGTATTACAATATAACAGAGGATGTCCAAAATACTAAAAGAAGGAAACAGACTTATGTATGCAAACACTGCATTATTCAGAGTGATGAGTAATGATAATATATTTTATTAACATAACTTTAAATGACAGTGTTAAAATATTTATATGGTTTACAATTAACCACTTTATGAAGTACCGTAGTTTAGTAATCTGTCATAATTATGAATTAAGTTTTCTGATACTCTGCTTTACCTTAATAAAAACCTTGTGAACTTTTTCTATGTTAGAAACATTAAGAGGAAAGTTTTTCTTTCATATTTTTCTGTAATAATAAGGTAATAAATAATGAGTACTTTTTGTCTTTACTTGAAGGGAAAAAAGCTAAGTGTTTCCTCTTTTCTCAGACCATATCAACATCGTGTATCCACCCCACAAACCAATTGCATACCACCACATTAAATTTTACTCTGCAACATGGTACAATATATTTTTCATTGTAATCTAAATCACACTATGTTTAACTCAACTTATTTAAGTTCAGAGAAAGAAACAAATCACCATAACTTCATATATGTAATGCTGTGCAATTAAAGATTAAACTGGATTTATATTGATTTGAGGGAGAGAATTCCCCAATGTTGGTTGCTGCCTATTGCTCTTATTGGAGATCTTTTCTTTTAATGGATGGAAGGGATGTTTAGCGTATACAACTACTTATGTATTCTCTTTGTGTAGCTTTCTGTAAAAGGTTATAATGACAAGCAACATATTCTGCTGAAGAAGATCATTGAGAAAATGGCTACCTTCGAGGTTGATGAAAAGCGATTTGAAATTATCAAGGAGGCGGTAAGCCATCAGAAAGTTTGATCCTATTAGAATGAGAAACGCCCTATCTATGAAAAAAAAAAAAAGAAAGGCATTAAACATGAATTGTTCTATTTCTGTGCCGTAAAAATGAACATTTGTGGAAAAGGGCAAGATGGTGGGTGGGCACAATGCATAATTCTAAACTAAAGTTAGAATTCTGAACACTTAATAGGGAATGATCTTCACTAATCAGTGACTTGTTTCTGAGTAGGCAATGTAAGCTATCACCCTTAACCCTTCAGTTTGCAAAAGACTAGGAATCTATACTGTAAATAAATGCTCACTATCTCCTGATTCCCCAGCTACACCCTTTTGACCATTAAAAATGTTCCAATTTTAAGGCTGTTTTATTAACCAATCTCACTTGATTGTCTTGATGAAGAAGAAACCATAGTTCCTATTATATTTTATTTGAATGCTTATTTTGAGTATAAAAGTGATTAAATCAGTGAAGTTTATTGAAAAACTACATTATTTTGCCTTGGTTTTTGTTTTTAATAGTATATGCGATCACTTAACAACTTTCGAGCTGAACAGCCACATGAGCATGCAATGTATTACCTTCGGCTCTTAATGACAGAAGTTGCATGGACCAAAAATGAATTAAAAGAAGCTTTAGATGGTAAGATTTTGCCAAATCTAAATTGCACCCTTTTGACCATTAAAAATGTTGTTCCAATTTTAAGGCTGTTTTATTAACCAATCTCACTTGATTGTCTTGATGAAGAAGAAACCATGGTTCCTTCTATATTTTATTTGAATGGGAGGGCTTATTTTCAGGGAAACAGAGTGGTTAAAAGCATCCAGATAGAAATGCATGATTGGTTGCATAGTCAGCCAGACTGGATTTGGCATTTTTGTCCACTTTCTGAGTCCTTCTTAAGGACCTGGGATAGGAATATGTCATTTAATAATATTAAAGATATGGTCTCAGGATGTAAGCTGTTCTAAATAAAGCTGTCTTTTGCAATTGCATAATGGTGATTTTGTCAATGCTGATTGTGTTCAATTGGTGCTCTAGTTGTTTTGGTATTGTACCGCAAGCATATATTAGTATTAGTGTTATTACTATTGTAGTCTGCCTTTGTTTGGTACAATTCAAGGCGGCATACATAATGCTCTGGCCTACTATTTCCCCCACAACAACTCAGTCTAATGAGTTGGGCTGAATGAAAATGGCTGAACTAAAGTCACCAGATGACCTTCATGCTTCAGGAAGCACTAGAACCCATGGTCTCTAAGATTTCCAGTCTAATACCAGTTAGATGCAAAGGTGTGTAGGTGTGTACCTGTGTAAGCATGAATGTGCCAGAAATAAAGATAATAGTTGTAACATAGCATTGTTCATTTTTGTGCTTCCTAGACACATTACACTATAATTCTGATAATTCTCAATTTTGGTATTTGGTACACAACATAAATGAGATACTCTCAGATGTAGAAAGATACCTGTAACATACTGATGTGTGCTAAAAATATAATATCAAAATAACCACCATTTTTAATCACTGGTATGAAGATGTCAGGGTGTTATGTACTTTTCAAGAGTGCTACATTCTTTAGTAAGTAACAATTTTGACTTTGTCTTCAACCATCATGTAAATGACTAATTTTGAAGATGGATGTGTATTTAGTTTGACTGCACAGAAAGCTGCCTTTTTTGCCTTTTCCATATTGAAATCTGGGTCAAACCAGATGAATTCTGAGCAAGGCATACTGTAAGCACAGCAAGATAGACTGCAGCATTTCCCAAATATGAGTCTATGTTAAGAAAATACTCAGTGTTTTTTTGTTGATTATTATATTTTTTTCTTTCTACTTCCTAAACTAAGAAATACATTGTATTTTAAGATAATGCGTTTTTCTCTCTCCTTCAAATGGAAAATACATTTGATTTTAAATGTCTACATATCTATTGTAGATGTCACTCTTCCTCGCCTCAAGGCCTTTATTTCACAACTGTTGTCACGGTTACATATTGAAGCACTTCTCCATGGGAATATAACAAAACAGGTTGGTTTTGATGTGCTTTTAATGGATATTTATTACCTATTTCCCCCCAATCGTAGTTTTTTGTTAATTTTAAATAATAACCTTATTAGTGTATTACCTTAATGTTCAGTATTGTAATATTAACAGTAAATTTATAATATCAATAAATTGGAAGATGGTTATATAGTATTGGCACATGGTACATATTTTGCAAAATGGGCATTATATGTTTCATGCTGAGGGTAGCTAACTTCAATTATTTTTGTTTTGCATCTTACATATGCTTTCATCTTCTATGATAATTTGGATATGCAATAATTAGTTCGTCTAATATTTATGCAAAATCCATTCATTTGGATCGAAGCTTATTACATTTAATAGGATTTATTTCCAAATAAACACATAATTGAAATGTGAGGTGTTTCACCTCTTTTATAATAAAATTGTAATGTCAGACTATTTGCCATTTCTCAGATTGGTGCTATATAATCTTAGCATGTATCTTATTATATCTTCATTTTATTTAGTATTTTTTTAAGTCACCTTATTTCTCTTATAAATACTTTTGATTCTGAATTCATTTATCCATTTTGTTGTTAGCTTTTCAGCATGGTGAAATAAAAGGGATTTTGGCATTCATCTGTATGTATTACACCATCCCATTCACATGAAGTAAATAGGATCTAGGCATGAGGCTTAAGCATGCCAGTGGCTTAAGGAAATGTTAATTCAAATGAATCTGCAAAGTGCTCTGCACAAAACTGGGAGAAACAGAGCAGTATAAAATGATACAGCTCATGCAAGTCAAGGAAGGTGAAGCAGGAAAACATTGGCAGATTTACCATAAATGAAAAGGATGATGAACCAAAGAACAATTTCATCTTAAATTATTAAGAAGCTGAAAACAAATTAAGTATGCAATGACTGTGTGTAAATATTTTAAGCGTTTTACATTTTAAATATAATGCAGGTATAATGAGGAAATCTCCCTTTTATTTCTGAATGCATTCATATGTATGATTTCAGCTTTCAGATTTAATATTTGCAAGAGAGCTTCTCCTTTCTCATTCTTAATTTTGCTGTTGCGGTCAAATCTGTTACCCTTCTGCTGTTGTCACAGACAGATGAAGAATGATCAGGCAATGAATAAAATCTGCAATGAATTTCTTCTTTTTCCAGGCTGCATTAGGAGTTATGCAAATGGTTGAAGACACGCTCATTGAGCATGCTCATACAAAACCTCTGCTTCCCAGCCAGCTAGTAAGATATAGGGAAGTGCAGCTGCCTGATAGTAAGTGATTTAGCTTGTCACCTATAAAATGTTTCATTTAAAGTTTCATAGTGCATATAATATAGCTAGCAATAAAGAAGGATAATTATGTCTTCATCTATTTTGGTTTTTCAAAATTTGTTTAATTTCAAATTTGTGCTGCAGATATGTGAGAATCAACCCCATGATTTGCTTCCTTGAAAAAAACCCTTAATCATGAGACTTATCTCTTTCACTGGTATAAGAGGGGAGTGATATGGGTACCATCCAGATTACTTAAACTGATAGTGGGGCATACTGTAGCGTGGCAGTCACACTCATTTTGATAATGCGCATATTGAAACTGATGTATACTAGAGCTTCCTTGGCATTTGTTTGAAATGTTTGTGCATATGATCAATTGATTATACTAAAAGTGCTGTGGTTTTGTGCTTTTATTCCATGCATAGAATAAAGGCGCATTTTTTAATCTGACACCTTGAGATGGGTTTAGACCACTGATTCTCCGTTTCGCCTAAATTCAATTTCTTTTTCACACTACTCACTTTTTTCTTAGGAGGATGGTTCGTCTATCAACAGAGGAATGAAGTTCATAATAATTGTGGGATAGAAATATATTATCAAACAGATATGCAAAGCACTTCGGAGAATATGTTTTTGGAGCTCTTCTGTCAAATTGTCTCAGAGCCTTGCTTTAATACTCTGCGCACTAAGGAACAATTAGGTGAGCTTTTGTTTATATGTGTCTCTGTTAAGATCACTATATATTTTAAATCAATTATTATAAGCTAATTTACTGTTGCAACCTTTCATTAAGAATTCTACCTATAGCACAACAGGTGATTAAAGAACAAATGATCAATAATCAGCTATTTAGAGCTTGTGTGGGTTATTTACTTAAATTATTTTGCTGCATTTGTGAGAACACAAGGTCTCACAAAACACTAAGCTAAAATGTGATTGTGTTTGGTTCTCAATAAAACTGAATGAAATGGCGGGAAGCAGATTCTTCTGCAGTGGATGCTTAGTCTAGAACTCGCAATCTCTTGGCTTTGAAGTAAAATAAAACATACTAAAAGCATAATAATTGAACTCCAAATAATCTCTGCAAAAATTACAACTTTATCTTAATTAGAAAGCAATCAATTTGGGACTAACAAAATCTTTAGGGGCAACTTCTCTACAAGCTAGGCAATGTCATTGAGAAGCTCTCATTGAAACCAAGATTTATCACTTATGTCATATTTAGTATCAAAATAAGAGGCTAATTAAATTTGAATAATATTACAGTATATAACTCCAAAAGAGACTACACATGGAGGGCAGAGGAACATTTTCAGTAGGGTATAAAAATAGAGCTCAGATCCTGCAGGTCTGAGCTCTGTTCCTATTGGCTGCCAGAGCAGTTTACTTCCACATATGGTAGGGAGCTGAACTCAGCAGGTAGCTCTTTTGCCCTGTTTGTTTAATGACCAAGGCGATCACTTAACGGCCACAACCAGAAGTGCTGGGATTACAGCAGTTGAGTGAAGCAGTCCCGTGGGTGTCTTGCTTAACAAATGCTTTGCTCAGTGATCAAAATTCCAGTCCTTGTAGGGCAGTAGCTCTCCTCTTTGTTAATAAAGAGTCTTTAACGTAATACTAAACATTAACTGCTTGAAATAACACAAATACTGGTTGTGGGAAATCTTACCTGATATGGAGGTTGGGTCTTTCTCAAAAAATTAAACTGTAGTATGAAACAGAAAATTGAATTCGAAAAAGGTATTTGTGGAAATATTTTATTATTAGAGTTTTTTAAAAATCTTGCCTTTATCACTTTGTCAATGCAACAAACATACACAGTATTCCTTCCTCCTCCTATTTTCCCTCCATAACATTTTTTTAAAGTCAATTATAAGTCAGAAGATCCTTCTATTATCAATGGTTGTTCTGGAAAGCAATCTAGAAATACCATATTGTTTTGTCTCCAAACTCATACTTCTGCAGTAAATTTAGCTTGTCACAGTAAAACTATAGCTGATAATGATGCTGTGTGCTTCATTAAAAAAACTCAGCTCCTACCAATATTTATAGAATAAATATTAAAATTATCAGTTGGAGCTCACATAAGTGCAATCTCCTGTGCCACCATCTCACCAGCAGTCCAGTTAACAGTTTGATCAATAGCT
>JAPKID020002889.1:0-12853 GCA_026931265.2 Tropidonophis doriae
GGAGGCTTCTGTGGGGCAAGCCTGAGGGGGAGAAGGGGATAATATAGGAGAGGTTTCACCCAAAGAAAGGCATGGAACTTGCTATGTTCCCAAATCACACAGGGCTGCACATACCCTTTCTTTGACCTTTATATATCCCATCTTCTCTCAAAATGCATATTAATGGAGGCTAGTTCAGAATGATTGAACTCAGAAAGGAAGCCATCCTGAACCAAGACCTGTGGATCTTTCCAGTGGTAATACATCCTGTAATATAATATTGAAGGAAAATTCATCAAGACCACTGACAGGATGTGCCATGCTTGATGGAAGAGGAGGCATCACTTAACCCAGGCATGCTAAATAATGCTACTTTGGTTCAATATATTATTTCCCTCACTTTAAGCAAGAACAAATGGTTGATCACTGATGCTAAGCTTAATTTTCTGAGCATCTGATCTGATCTGATCGATATGATATATTATATGATATTATATATACTGTATATTATATTCTGCCTGTTGATTATTTTCTAATCTGCTTTAGAAAATAACCCATTTCATTTCTATTTATTGATCATCATTTCATTTATTTTTTAATGAATTTGGAGATCAGCCTACAGACTCAAGTTTTAATTAAAATATTAATTGATTTATAGGATGTGGCTGATCTAATGCTAAGAAGTTGGCATATCCATTTGTAAATAAGTATGTTGTAAATCCACTGAAGCATTTATGGATTTTGTATATTAAGCAATAAAAACATTGAGAGAAGTTTATCAGAACATTAAAAATAAGGCAACAATGAACTTTTGGGCGAATGAATGAATGAATGAATGAATAAATAAATATTTCAGGGTGTTTGTCTGCTTTGCATGCACTATTAGCTATAATGTTAAGAGATCTGGAAGTAAAATGTTTTACTCTTTTTAAATTCAGCTATAGACATATAGTAGGCATGGAAGTATAGATAAATTTTTAAAGTTGAGATCCTCTAGTTCATTCATTGGGGTCTGTATTTAGTGTTGAATGAACCAAATCCATTTACAGATGAATCTCTAACATGCATAAGCACAAATAAGGCTTATTGAAGAAGTTATATGCTGTAGCACAAGGCCTACCAGGATATGTAGCCTGCAATGTCCTCTCTGTCCTTATAATGAAATAAAGGAGGAGAAGAGAGGAAACTATTCTTCCTTTAGAAAGCAGGTGAAAGAAACAGGTTAAAATGTTTTGTACCTGGGCTGAAAAAATTCACATGACCACTAGATGGCAACAAATAGATTTTCAAAAATCCAAGTCTCTGAAGTGGCCATACTGAGTTTACAGGCCAAATATGGTAGCTCAAGTCTTTCAATCAGCAGAATGGAAAGAGAGAACAAGATGTCTGTTCTCCCTGCTATTTATGTCGCTAGTGATCAAGGGATAAAATATGTGAAAATTAGATGTTCTAGAGCAGGTCTGTCAAACTCCTGGCCCACAGGCCAGATGTATAATGTGCTGGTCACACCCTTGCTTGGTTTAGCGAGTGGGAAAAAGTCCCATTACATCATGTGATGCCCCCATAATGATGTGAGTTTGACACTGCTGTTTCAGTGGTGGGAGTCAAAAAAATTTACTACTGGTTCTGTGGGCATGGTTTGGTGGGTGTGGCTTAATGGACATGGCAGCAGGATACTGTAAAATCTCTATTCCCTCCCTACTCCAGGGGAAGGTCACTGCAAAATCCCCATTCCCTCCCAATCAGCTGGGACTCAAGAGGCAGAAAATAGATGGAGGCAGGACCAGTCAGAGGTGGTATTTAGCGGTCCTTTGAACTACTCAAATTTCTGCTATTGGTTCTCCAGAACTGGTCAGAATCTGTTGAATACCACCTCTGCCCTGTTCTAGAACTATAGCTCCAAAGGACACTAGTCTGGATTTAAAGGCAGATTAGTCCTTTATTATCATGCTGTTTTATTTCTCATTAAGAGCTGCTCTCCCCAAAGATACGATGACTGCCCCAAAGGGGCACTACACAAAACACATTGGGATAAGGTTTAGGTTTAGGTTTAGATTTTATTAGTTTTTTATAGAGCCCTACTTCCGAAGGACTCAGGGCGATGTACAGCCAAAGTAATACAGAAATATAAAAATTAAAAAAGTTTTTAAAAAACATATTAAACAATTTGGCCTCAAAATTAAAAAAACAAACAAACCCTGATTAAAATTAATAAAAATCCGTAATTTAAAATTGATTTTTATGCCAGACCAACTTGTTGGAATGTGCATAAGTCAGGGATAGTTCTTAATTCCGGGGGCAATTCGTTCCAGAGGACAGGTGCTCCCACGGAGAAGGCTCTCCCTCTGGGTGTCGCCAATCGACATTGTTTAGCTGACGGCACCATGAGGAGACCCTCTCTATGGGAGCGTACTGGCTGGTGGAGGCTCTCGGTGGCAGAAGGCGATCTCGTAAGTAATTAAAAATAGAATTCTTTTTAATTGTCTGGAATGAAACTATGTACAGAAAATTATATATCAGATGGAAGAAAACATATTGACAACTATTCTAAATGCTGCATTGTTTGCTTTTTTTGTTTGTTTTATTTCTTTGTTCCAGTATGGGTAAAGAAGATTCTGCCAGGTGAGAAATCCAGCTTTGGAAACTCGGATGTTGAAATAGTCTAATTTTATTGACATTGTATTGTTCTAAGTTGCATCTCAGGCTTTCCCTCCAAGTTTCCATACCTGAGGTAATAAACCTGCAGTCCTTGGCCTAATTTTATCAGCCTTGTTGGGGTGGGGGTGGGGAGTTAAGATTTATAACAAAATAAATTTGTCTCTTTTTCAGCAAACTGTAGGACGGAAAGAAAAAAAAAGTATTGGTAAAACAAAAGTGGTGAATGGATGGGGATGAGGAAGAGACAGAGAAAAAATGGGAAAAAATAATAAAAAAGGTTATATATTCCTCTGTATAAGAGATGACCACTTGGATGCCCCAAGGCCACATATGGACTTAGAAAGCCTTGTGTGTGGCCCCCTGTACAGGCATACCTCATTTTATTGCATTGTAATTTTAGTACAATGACAATAAAGATGATTATTATTATATTTTATTGTGCTTTGCAGATACTGTGTGTGCGTGTGTGTGTGTTTTAAAAGACCCTCCACCAACAAAGCAATTATGGCTTGTTTTGAAGGCTCAGATCAAGATTAGCACTTTTTAGCAATAAAGTCTTTTTTTAATTAAGGTATCCACATTGGTCTTTTTTTTTTTAGATATAAACGTACACTTAATAGTCTACAGTTTATTGTAAACATAATTTTTATATGCCTTTGGAAACCCAGAAAATTTCTGTGACTCACTTTATTGCGATATTTACTTTATTGCAGTGGTCTGGACTCAAACCCACAATATCCCCAAAGGTATGCTTGTACTTCTTCAAAAGTCACCCTCCCCAACTGTAATGCTTAATGGAAGAGAAAAGGAAAACAATTCAGACAGGGAGTATCATTAACTACGTTTATTGTACATTTACAAATGAATATTAACTCAAATTTAAAAGTATTCCTTGCTCACCCACTCCTTTGTGTTGGACCTGCCTGCTTTGAAAGCGGCACAACCCTGGCGTGCCAGTCTGTGGCCAGTTACAATCTTCAGCTTGAAAAAAAAGCTGCCTTCTTCATTACTGGGCATGGCAAAGACGGTGTGCATCCAGGATTTGATAGAAAACATTATGTCTGACAGGAAATGCAGATCTTTCTAGCATCCAAATTCAGGTGCAGGGGACCATAGGCAATCCAAGTTGTAACTGAGGCAAAGAGGAATCCCAGAATTGCCTCTTCTTGAGAATAAACCCAGGAAAACAATGGTTTGCTGCCTTTTCAACCTTCTGCTCAATGGTAGATCTAGCTCCGTCAGGAAATTCTTCATGGAGGCCCAGTGATCCATTGCCTTGACAACCTGGTGGTCCTTTCCCTCAACAAGGGAAACAGCCTTATCACTTGTGGTTGCTGTGGTAACAGCTCTGTCAACCTCAGCTGGTTTCCTTTCATTGCCGGTTAATAGCAAGGAGATAGTTCCCGCCTTGGCCCCATGCTTGCCTGCTGTATCCTTCTCTGGAAGTAGGCTTATAGTCATTCAAGTCCACACCAAGATGCTTGTCTACACTTTGAAAGTGTTTAATGATGATGCTGGATATCCTCCTGTGTGCCTCCAAAGGACATGTCCATTGAGACTGACTTGCAGGGAACCCAATGTGTTGTTCAAAAAGGGATGTTTCTTTTCCTGGTTGTGCCAAGTAAGAATTTGGGGTAGAAAGGTTCTCTTCCTGTTTTCCTGCTTCCTTCCTTTCTTCAGTTGCCCTTCGCTCTCAGGTAGTCTGCTAGTTTCTCCACTGCCTCAACACAGACACTGGGATACATGCCTTGGCAATATGTTCCGATCAGGACAAAGCTTCCTGTTTTAACTATGATCACTCCCTCGCCTTTTACTTTCAGGTAGATGGAGTTGCTATCAGCTCGGTAGCATTTATAATACCGCTCATTAAAGTACTGCCCTTCTTTCCGTATTTGGGCCTGGTTGCTGAAGAAGGCTTGGACAAAGATTGAGGCCCAGTTGTGAATATTGAAGCCTGGAGTTGCTGCCATCACATTCATGTCGGATATTCTGATGAGGGCAGCTTTGTCTACATGATTTGTCTTGATGAGACCATCAAGCAGCAGAGTTTGTGCCTGGTTCATCTTCCTCAGCATTTGGTAACTAAGGCTTTGGCTTTGAGACTGTAACTAAGGCTTTGGCTTTGAGAATGTAAACAGTGTAGTTTCCCTGGTTTCTCCCAAGGGATTCTGGGAACTGTAGTTTATGAAGAATGCTGAGCTCACATGCATAGCCATAGACTAAGTAAAGGGTAGAGAGTGCAGCCCAGCCTCTTCTATGAAATTGCAAAGTTTGTTTTGTTTTTGAATCTCTTTCCCTTTTTAAAGATAAGAGACTCAGAGCAAAGTGCAAGGATAATTTTTTCTAACAGATTTGAAAGAGAGCGGAAAATCTCACTGTGTTCTAACCTCTGTCTCTTAACCTTTTATAGACTGCACTGATGCTTGAATATAACTCCTACACTCCTTCTGATCCTGACTTAAATACCAATTTGCACCTCAAAGAAAAATGACATTGAAGATGTCAAACAAAAAAACAGACCACAGGAATCTGTTACTTTCCTCATCTGGATTTTTAGCAAAAGTACAATGACTTATAAATTTAATTTTGGGGAGGACATAGTTTTCCTTTCAGATAGATATGAAGTCAGAAATAAAGAATTAAGAATGATGCCTCTATTAATCTTGGATCTTTTATACTGCTTTAAAAATCTGCAGAATTTATTTGATTAAAGATAAACATGAGATACAGTAAAATTGTTCTGATTTTCTTTAATACTTAAATTAGTGGTCCTTAGAACTGCCATCCACCAAATAGACATTTTACAGTGTTTGTTTTTAGATAAAGTCATTGAAATTCCTAAGCAATTTTTCTGAAACCTGCAAATAGACCAGTTGAGTAGAGTTTATTAAACATCAGATTGGTTTCCATGCAGCTTTTGAAATCATTAAGTAGACAAAGGTGCTTTTTCAAGAAGCACCTGGACTTTCTGGTTTTTGTTTGAAGACTTTTAGCTTCTTATTTAAAAAGCTTCTTCAGCTCAAGAAGCTTCTTGGATGAGAAGTGAAACGTCTTCAAAAAAAAACACAGAAAGTCACGTTGCCTCTTGAAAAGCCCTTTTGGGACAACCAAGACCTAGACGACTGAGGATCTTCATAGACATTAGGTAGACAGATTCCCCAGATGAGTGTGCCTCTGCCTATTCAGCTTTCCAAAATAGTTTTTCCTTTTGTATTTGAGAAAGATCTATGTAATTTCTTGCACTCAATATATATTGATTTGACCAAAATATGTAATTGCTGCCTCTTTGGGAAGATAGTAGTTTTCTGCCTTAGAACATAAAATGTTCAACAAGGAAAAGGGAGAAAATAAAAATCAGAAATTAAAAAAATAAAATGAAAATTTAAATAGTAATATCTTATGATAATATCTCAGAAGTTGATCACAGTAATTGTTTCATGTTGAATTTATTTAACAAATTAATGGCAATAGAATTAAAACAGCTGTAGTATTTCTTTAAAAAAAAAAAGACTTTCATATACTGTATGAGGGAAAGTTTGTAGTCTAATATTTTCCTTGGCACACAGTTTTTCTGCCGAGTACAAAACATACAGTTCATTCAAAGGAAGTAATTGTTTTACTTGATTCGCTTTCGTTAGGCTCCTTCATGTAGTCCTTTCTGGGTATCATGTTTTAATAAGATTTTAAAAAATAGAAGATTCAGATAAGACCAGAAAGGATTATCAGTAGACTTGACTACAGAGGTGTCTGAAGCAGGGGTAGGTTGGTTCCGGCATTACTGCTTGTTCGATGTGTGTTTGCATCTAAAAAGTTCTGTTCATATGCAAAATGTTAGAAAAGGGAAAAAAAAACATTACATTTCTGCAGTGAAAATTGTTCTGCGCATGCCCAGAACTAAAAATCAAGATGGAGGTGCTAGAGGAGGTTTGGGGGTGTGGCAGGCCTGGGTCGTTGCCAGTTCCAGTGACCCAGGCCGTGAAGTTACTACCGGTTCGGCCAAACCAGTCTGAACCGGTAGGAACCCACCTCTGGTTTGCTGGGGATGCGAAAGGCAAGATGGCAGGTGCTGTCACATACTGTACATATTATGATGCGCTGGCATTTATTTATACTTTGACTTGCCCTAGCTTTTTGCCATTTATGTATAATTTGGATTTGTTTGCTCTTTTCCCCTTAAAAACAGCCACCTTCATCTTCACTAGATTAATATTCAGATCTGTGCTCCTCCCTGTGACATATGACATGACTGACATTTGCTGCAAATCATTTGGGCTGTCAGCCAAAATGATGACTTCTTCATTGTACGAAAATGCACACCCATTTCTGTCACCAGCAACCATACCTCTAACATCACAGCAATTATTCCTTATATGTTTGTCCATCAACACATTAAACACATAGGGGTGGGGACTTTATACAACCTTGCCTTACGCGCTGCTCAATGGCAAATACTCCAAAAGATCATATTTTATAAATACGTTCAGGATCTTGTCCTTGCAGTGTCAGTCTGTCTACACCCATAAACATGAATATTCTGCATTAACCGCAACTGGCTGTCTTTCCTGACTTTAATGTAAACCATCCACAAGAAACTACTTATGAATTGGAGATTATCTGTGGTATTTGTCGTCCCTTCTTACTGCAAGGAATACTGATTCAACGGGGATTCTAACATTTGTGGCCTGCCTTCTTGACAGAGAACAACAGTTCTTTAAAAGCCATTCCCTAAAACAGCTGTTATGTGGTTTTTGATTTTTCTCCTCCACTCCTTAACCCACTAATCACCCGTTTTACTGACCTGAATGAAGGCAATTATACATCCTGGTTATTGTAAATAGACCACAAAGCATCAGGCATATCTTAAAATGATGTCATGTCTAGACACACCATTCAGGTATAAATTATTGAAAAAGTAGCTTGTTTAGCGGTTAAGACTATAAAAAATTAACAAGATAGTTTTGCATCTGTCTTGTAAGAAGACTTTCATATGCAGGCTTGTACTTGAAAGAATTTTCACTGACCTCCTGATTTGGGAGGAAGAGTTGGTTTTGGGAACTGGAATTCTCATCTCCCCTCTTTCCACAGCTGTTTCATTTCATATTTAGTGCAATATTTCTCAAATGGAGATGAGGGAAGTATGAGAAACTCATACAGGTAGTCCTTGAATTACAATCGTCCTTTTAGTGACTGTTCAGAGTTACAGTGGCACTGAAAATGTGACTTACAGCCAGCCCTCGCACTTAAGACTACAGCATCCCCAGGTCACATGATCAAAATTTGGTTGCTTGACATATTGCATGTATTTACAATGGTTGCAGCATTCTAGGATCATGTGATCATCATTTATGACTTGAGCTGGCTTCTGGAAAGCTAAGTCAATAGAAGAGCTGGATTTACTTGATGATTTTATTATCTATTTAACAACTACAATGTTACGTGTGACTCACTTAACAACTGCTTTGCTTAACAACATAAATTCTAGCTTCAATTATGGTCGTAAGTTGACAACTATGTATAGAGTTTTAATTACTGTGGATCAGGGGTGGGTTGTTGCCGGCATTACTGCCAGTTTGATGCGCGTGCAATTTTGCTACGTGCGCGTGCACACTTGCCCAGAAATGGAACATTAAAAAATGGGGGGGAAAACATGCTGTGCCAACCGGGGAACTGGTTTGGAGATGTGGCAGGCCTGGGTCACTGCCAGTTCTGGTAACACAGGCTTGCAAATCACTACCGGTTCAGCTGAACCAGTTTGAACCGGTAGGAATCCACCTCTGCCATGGATGAAAAAGCATGAAAAACAAAAATATAGATTTTCCAAATGAGAATCAGTGTCAAGGGAGGATAAGAATGTGATTCCCAGCTACTGACTTATTTTCCTCTGGTAGGAGAGAGAAGTAGGGGCCACGCGTTCTCCAACTCAAGCTGCAGAAGACTTCTGTCCTACCGGAGATTTTTTTTTAAACAGTAAGCTATGAGTCAGTCTGGATTCTTGGCCATTACCTGAATTACAGTAATCTCTATAATTTACTTGGCAACATTTTCAGAAGTGGCTTCCCAGAATGATAAGAGTTGGAAGGACCTTGGAGGTCTTCTAGTTCAACCCCCTGCTCAAGCAGGAAACTCTATACCATTTCAGACAAATGGTTGTCCAATCTCTTAAAACCGGGAGCACTCACGACTTCAGGAAGGAAGCCATTCCATTGAATAATTATTAGCTATAATGATAGAATTTTGCAAGTCTGATTGAGTTGCATTTCCTCACCCTTCACATGTTCCATTGAACTAGAGAGGTGTCTTCCTATGTCATTTCTAGACTTTAAAATTGCTTTTATTTAGGTTAGGGTTCTTGTATATTTCTATATGGAGAGCTAGTTTGGGGTAGTGGTTAAAGCACCAGATTAGAAATCAGGAGATTGTGAGTTCTAGTCCTGTCTTTGACACTAGGAGATTTGGGCCTAGGCACTTTCTCTCCAGCCCCAGGAAGGAGGCCACGACAAACCACTTCTGAAAAAACTTGCTAAGAAAACTGTTAAGCCTTGTCCAGGCAGTCCCTGATTGAATGGAAAAAAATATTCTATCAAGGTTATCTTCCTAAATCTGTATACCAAAAGTCTGGATAATTTTGAGATTTGTTCATATAACACTTCTGCTCCAAGAGTTGCACTCTGTCAATCAGTTTCTGTATACAATTTAAAGTACTAATGATCACTTTGTAAAATCTGTACAAGTCAGGCCATGTCGGGACTTCAAGTAGTTCCAAAACAGGAATCCAAAACCAAGAATACTACTGTATCTTTATTGTAAGGTTAAAATAATAGAATCTTGCAAGCCTGAAAGCACTTCCCACCTCCTGTTTCTTTACACACCAGAAAACTAGAGAAGGTATCTTCTGAGATGCTTTCTCCATCTCCTTTCCTGCTTTGGAATCAGATCCTTGTCTAAGCCAGGGGTGTCAAGCTCAAGGCCCATGGATTCCTACCAGTTTGGACTGGTTCGGCCGAACCGATAGTAGTTTGGAACCAGCAGCGACCCAGGCCTACCATGGTTCTCTGGCGCCGCTGTAGGTGCCACCATGTTGTTTTTTGCTTCTGCGCATAACAATTTTTACTGTACTGCTCATGCTCGTGCAGCACACATAAAGTGTGTATGCATGTGCATGGTGCGGGCATGAATGAATCAGCAGTAGTGACTGCCAGAACCCACCCCTGGCCTGTCGGCTGGATCTGGCTTGTGGTTCTTACATCTGGCCCATGGGATCGTCCTGGAAACAATGAAGGATTGGCCCGCAGGGCTTCTGCCGGCAAAAATGGGCATCTCAGCTCCATTTTCGATTACGACAGCCTCCTGCAACCCTTTGCCAGTGAAAAATAATCTTGGGAGCCCTAGCAGAGGGTTGCAGGAGGGTGTTGCAGCCAAAAATGGAGTTTGTGAGTCTGTTTTTTGCTGGCAGAGTGCTCGGGCCACCACAGGCGCCCTTGACACAAGTGACGTTGAGTTGGCCACCCCCCCTCCCCCAAGGTCAAACACAATCCTGATGCGGCCCTCAATGAAATCAAGTTTGACACCCTCTGGTCTAGACTGTTGTTCTGGTAGCCTATTAAAAGTCCTGGATATTTTCATATCACATGTTTCAAAGTGAATCTGCATTCCCTGTGTATTTTTGGAAACCTGCTCTGCTGAGGCTCCCATTTGAAGAAATTCTCTCTATAGGGGGGGCAAGAGCAGGGTCTTTTCAATGGTAGCACCCATCTGGTAGAATAACTTGTTACCACATGTAAGAATTGCTTCCTCTCTCTGCCTAAGTTTCCAATATGAGATGAACATCTCACTCTGGAAGAGAGCATTTGGGGGATGTTGCTTCCTTTTATGATGTGAAATATCTCCATTACTTAGTGCTATGATAACACATAGCTTGTTGCTGTTTGATGTCTTTATCCTTTTTCTTCTGTTGTATGCTGTTCAGAGTCATTTTGAAATATAGCCTCACATAAATCCTAATAATAAATATGTAAATAGACAAATAGAGTTGGACTCGCTGTACCTCTTCATCCTTCTTTCCTTTTCCCAAGTTTTTTTTTATTGTCTGTCTGCAAGTAATTCTGTGGGACAGCTGTGAGGAAAAGCAGGAAATGGGAGAAAAAGGAATTGCGTTGCAACATGGACCAATAGCCCCTAAGATGAAATGTGATACTTCCTGCAATATTTTTAAAAAAATAACTATTGGACTCTAGTGACAAGTACCTTGGTTTCTAGATAGGCATAATTTAATTGGTTTTATCTGAAATTGATTACTTGCCCTGGAAAATGGAAAGAACAACAATAATTTGTGTAGTGTATACATATATAACTTTTCTTGGAATACTGTGTACAGTCAGGAATCTGTGATTTGTTTTATCCAAAAGGATAAGCTGTAGACAGTATTTCAAGATAAGTTATATAGGTATCCTAGAATGGAGTTCTAGTTCAACAAAGGAAAAAACCTTTCCATAGTAAAAAAAAAAGTAATTATTTTTCTTTAGAAATGTCAGAGGAATTCTTGCTCATCTTAAACTTACATTTGAAACAGGAGGCAACTTTATCTTCCCTGGATTTTCAGGGAGGCTTTTAAGTACAGTATAAAATTTAACAAACTTTACTTATCATCCCAACTTCTTATTACACCCAGGAGTTAGATGAATAAAGTTAGTGACCTTCTAAGAAGGCCCCAGCTGTTAATTACAAATGTCTTCATGGCTTTACTATTAACTGGGTTAATATTATAGTTAGTTGGGCTGGACATCTTAATGTAACCTCTTGCAGGGGAATTCTGGCTGCAGAAATCCTACTGTGTCTAGAAGGCACCAGGCTCTGATAGTCTAAACTGGGAGAATTATCTGCGAAATGTGATCCATCCTGCTCATAATACTTTAGGGTCCATGGATGATTCTAGAAGCAAGATTTACTTATATAGACTGGACACCTAGTTAATCTATTTTATTGCCATTATTTGTATTCCAAAATAAAAAGATTAAATGGCATCACTGTAAAAAAACAAGGATCAGGATGTTATGTAAATCTTAATGTAAATAAAGCAGGGTGGGAGGAGGTTTGGATACTTTGGCTCCAAACTACTTAGTGCTGTTTTCACTTATGTCTTGTTTATTGACTTTTCATTGGGACATCAGGTTGGCCACTATGAAAAGAAGATGCTTCAAAAGATGGACTTACAGTTTGACCCAGCATTTCTTGTTATATGTTCTCAAACCATTACAGTAAATATGAAGTAGCGTTTTTGTTTATTCTTTCATATAAAAACCAAACCTGGACCAAAATATAAAATGATATGCATTGCAATTTTGAACTAAATCACTCAGAATTGATCTGTGTGTGTGTGTGTGTGTGTGTGTGTGTGTGTGTGTGTGTGTGTATGGAATCCATTATATCGTGCTCTGTTTGATGGGAGGAAACATGGTCTATACAGTGAAACAAAAGACATCCTGGAAACTATTATGCTCTCTGAGAAAAAGACAAAAGGAGCATGAGGAAGGACATTATAGCATCAACGGATCTAATAAATGATGTGTTGGCATTTCTCTTCCACCAAGTTGTGAATTAACAACAGATGTTTTACACTTAGGACTGAAGGATACATTAAGTTAAAACAGCCTTCTTCAATTTGGCAATTTTCTGATGTTCTGGGACTGCAAATCCCAGAATTCCCAACCAGAGTGGTCATGAGCCATGCTGGCTGGCAATTCTAGGAGCTGCTTTCCAACACATCTGGAAAAAACCAAACTGAGGGAGACTGATTTAAAACATTCTTGCTGTTAGAGACAGGAATTCTATAGGTGCAAGTACCCACCTCTTGAATCTATGTGTAAAATATGCTGCTAAACTCAAGAAATAGAGCAAAAGATTTTTCTCTTAAGCAAAAAAGCACAAAAAACTTGTGCATGAGAGAACTATGGTTTCCTATGAGGCTTCTTACTTTGTGTAACTAAAAAGTTATATTTCCCTGACTATGGCATAAATCAGTATTTCTATCTTATTTATTATTTATTTTATTTATTTTATTGGATTTCTATACCGCCCCCTCTCCCCAAGGGACTCGGGGCGGTGTACAGGTGAAATTAAAAACCATACAAAATACAACGCTATATACAAGATAAAACACAATTAAATTAGCCCTGTACCCAATGATAAAAATTAAAAACCCATAAAACCTAATTAAAAA
>JAPKID020002890.1:0-12852 GCA_026931265.2 Tropidonophis doriae
AGTGAGTGATCTGACCATGACAGGGGTATGGTGGCTAACTCCCCTACACCAAGATCACTCATCCACTGAGCCGAGACGAAAATCAAATCCAGCTTGTGTCCTCCCTCGTGTGTGGGACCATCAATTACCTGGGTCAGGTCCATGGCTGTCATGGAGGCCATGAACTCCCGGGCTACCTAGGTTGATTCGCCGACTGACAGCAGATTAAAGTCCCCCAGCACTGCAAGTCTGGGGGTCTCCACTGCCACCTCGGCTATCACCTCAAGGAGCTCGGGCAGGGCTACTGAGACATAGTGGGGAGCCAGGTACACAAGCAGCAAGCCAAACTGCCTCCCAGGGCCCCACCTCACATAGAGGGATTCACAGCTGGTGGTCTGCAGCACAGTGGTCTCTCTCGGTTCCAGATATATCATATATTCATTGATATATGAGAAAAAAGTGATAGAAATATTTTAAAAAATTAGCTGATATATTATTTTAGTATCAAAATGTCATTTTTAATCATTAGAAATGGCAATTCCTAGATGCTGCCACTTACAAACATTATTCCAGGAACTACTGCGGAGTTAGGCAAAGTATAGTGAATTTTGGATTCTTTTGTGTACTTTAAACCTGTATAAAAAGTATATGGTATGACATCTGTAGCAGTGCACAATTTCCTCCTCCAAACCTCTCAAACTGGAAACAAAAGAAAGAAAAAATGATGCTTGTTTTGGCTAAAGAAAGTGAAGTAGACTTTACCTCTGGTATTTAGAGTGGTATTATTTTTTTCTTTAAAATTGGATATTTTGGATTGAGATCAAATTGTTGAATATTGACAGCCTGGATATAATATACTTCACTGTAGCCAAAGTTACTTTAATCTTAAATCTAAATCTAAGATATTCATATAAAGATTCATAGATTTTGCCAATTTCTCATATATCACAGTATGTTATTTTTCTATTACTGAAATTAATCCAGGAGTTAACAAACTACAATAAGGGCAAACTTTGAGAAAAACACTGAGATAAATTAAATACTTGTTGAACAGCTTGAAAACAGCAGCTCTTATATTTGTTACTTGCTGTTAAATTTAACTTTATAAAAATACCATTTTATTTATTTTCACATTTCCATACTGTCTATTTCCCTCAAAGAAGGACTCAACAAATAGATGGAAAAAGACTATGCATTGGGTTCCATAGAAAGCATGGTTGGTTGTGTGTGTGTAGTGCACATGAATAGTACAGTTAGTTCTTGAATTACAAATGCAATTGAGCCCAACATTTCTGTTGCTAAGCAAGACAGTTGTTAAGTGAATTTTGTTCCATTTTATGTTTTTCTTGCCACAGTTGTTAAGTGAATACCTGCAGTTGTTAAGTCAGTAACTCAGTTGTTAAGTGAATCTAGCTTCCTCATTAATTTTGCTTGTAAGAAGGTCATAAAAGGGGATCGCACAGCATGAGATGCTGCAACCATCATAAATATGAGTCACTTGCCAAGCACCTAAATTTTGATCATGTGACCATGAGGTTGTAAGTGTGAAAAATAGTCATAAGCCATTTTTTCAGTAATGTAATTTTGAATGGTCACTAAACGAACTGTTGTAAATCAAAGTCTAAATAACTAATTAAATAATTTATGCTAATGAATTCAAGAAGAATTATTTGTGTTTTCTGAATGTTTAAAGTGAATCGCATATCTAATCTTTACAGTAAAGAATGAAACAAAAAAAACAATAATTGCCACATAATCATTATTACAGTATCATTTTTCATAGATGTCAATCTGTTTGTTTAAGTAAATGGATGATCATTCCAAAATAATCTGGAGGAGGGGTAGAATAGATCATTAGCAATAAAACAATAGAATAAGAGAGATCAAAAGGGTAATCCTTAAGGTGGATGAAATGAAGGAGTGAATCTGGGAGATGGTGGTTTGCCTAAAATATTTTATCTGAGATAATAGTTGATCATAATTCTAAAAATTGGGTCCATTGGCACGTGTGAGAGTCAGTGAGATGATCTGTAGAACTTTATCTCTTTTCTGGAGAAGGTTATTATTTTTTAATTGTAGGGTAAATGGGGAGGTAGGTTTCCCTAGGGAAAAAAGGATCACAGCAGGTAATGCCATCCATCTAAGCAGTAGTTTGAAATGTTCAGTGCAGTGATGAATGAGAGTATGTGACCCACATCTGTTTTACATTAAAATGGATCAGTGCCCTGACATCCTTAGGAGCATTTGTCAGGATTCCCTGGACAGAGCTTCTGTAAATTACATGCTGCAAATGTGTCAGGGTCAGATAAGAGGGTGTCATTAACTTCACTAAAGTTTACTCATGCTTCTGTCACTAGAGCTTAATACTTTAACATCCAAAAATTTTCTTGGTGTTGATTCATCAAAAGTTTCAGTCACGATAAGAAGAGAGCAAGAAAAAAATGTCCCCCAAATACAGAACATGCTTGCCTCCCTTCAATTACATTGTAGACAGAGTTACAGAGCATATAGAATACACCATGCATAATAAATGAATTAAAACATGTGGGTATTAGGTTAAGTTACATTGCATTTAATTGAAATAACAGAATTTGCACCCTTGAGACTAGGTATGTCCTGTTTAATAATATGATAGATGTTACTATTTGGGGAATTCCATACTATATACTGAAAATGGAACCCACTCCGAGGTGGGTTGCTCCTGGTTTGGCCTGGATTGGGCGAACCAGTAGTAGTGGCGGCGGGAGGCTCCACCCACCTGCCTGGATGCTTCTGCGCATGTGCAGAAGTGCTGTGCGTGCGCAAGAGCATGCCTGAACCAGTAGTAAAAAAATTGGCAATCCACCACTGAACCCACTACATATTTTTAAAAAGTTTATATATATTTGATTGTTTTTCAAAGAAGAGTTATATAGCAAATACATAACTTCTATAGAAAATATAGAAAAACATCAGAACAATTTTGTTGTAAATCAATACTACTGAAAGGCTCAATCTAATTAAAATTACACACTGACTATACCCCCTGAAGAATTAAAGCTAGATAAAAAGGCTGGTTTAGATACTGAATCAAACTTGACACTTGGACAAAATGAATCTATAAGAGAGAAAGAAAGATATTAAACTTTCCTGACAATGATCCAGAACTGATTTTCCATCTTACCTTGTGGAATTTATTTTCAATCTTTTAGTCTGGTTTACTGCCCTAAGATCCCTGATGTCTTCCATCTAACTTCTACCAGGGCGCTAACATATTCAATTTTTGAAGGTGAGCCAAGTACTGTCACTATTCTCAGATGCTTTTACGTTACAATAATCCTCATTTAGTGACTATAATTGACACGTGCAACTTGGTCATTAAGTGAAATGGTCACTAAGGGAAACTGCAACTATGCTTTTTATCTTACTTCAACTTTTCTTTGCTTTAAACACTTTTTCAAAGATTGTAAATGTGAGGAGTGGTTGTAAAATTGCTTTTTCATCACTGCAAACAGTCACTAAATGAAATTGTCACTAAATAAGTAGTATTTGTACTGTATATATACTTAAAATATAATTGTGCACCAATTCTAGTGCATATTTATTTATTTATTTATTTCATTTATTTTTTTCTTTCATTTAATTATTAAATTTATATTCCGGGGCATACTACTTATATGAAGTCAGAAACTGTGCACTAATTACAAGGCATTTGATATTTCATTCCCAACATTAATGAAAGTTCAGATATATGTACAACTCTCTGGTCCCACTATCAATAGCACCTAAATTGTGGAAACTTCTTCCAAAATCAGTAACTTGGTCTTCATTATTTGAATGTACCTAGATGTTTCTGTACAATCAGGACTTTAATTCTGCACATTTAATGTTTATTTTCAGTATTCATGCTATATTTCATTTTCATTATTTGTGATATCTTTTTTTTCCATTACTGTATTGGTTTATATTTTATAATGCTTTACTAGATAGTTATGAGTCAGTGAATGTAATTAATAAAAGCAATAAATATAGAGGTATTCTCTATGAAGCAAAATTGCTGCTGCAATGGAAAGATTTCATTTTATTTTTTTGCTACAGTTACATAGAAATGTGACATAAATCACTGAGTTTGATCTTTGATTGAAAGGAGAAAATTTTTCACTTTTCATCTAATTTGAGTAGAATCCAATTAAACGATACATTGGATTGAGCTGAAATGTACATAGATATGTAAATAAAAACTGAATTAAGTCTCTCAAGGGGAAAACATAAACTCCAAGTTAAACTGAATTTCTGAGATTTTTTCCCCCTCTATTTTTTAAGCAGTTAACAGGAATGAATCCATATTCCAAACAGCTAACACATGAATATATTTATTTCATATTTGTTTCCCTTTTTTTTTCATTGTTGGAAGTTCAAAAGACTACCATTAAAATGTATGATGCGTATAATGTACATAAAACAATGTTGCCTTAAAAAAACTTCAAAATAAAGTGCTAAAATAGCACTTTAATATAATGAATGCAGAAGTTGTTTGTTTTTCAACAATACAACTTTTTTAAAGAAACCAACCACAGCTGCAGTAAAAACCTTGGCAATCATGTCAAGCTGCCCACGGTGAGATCGGTAGCAAATAAATTTAACAAACGAATGAATGAATAAATAAATAATATAAATACACCCCTACGCCAGTTCATTTTTGTTTGTTATGTAAATTTTAATAGGTGGTAAAAATTAGATGGATTTGATTGACCAGAGAAGCTAAGTGAAGTGAACTTTATCCTAGTTAGTACTTGGATGTGTGACTATCTCAGAAGGCTAAGATTTTTGACCATAGTAGAAAGCAAATACATAAATAGAAAACTTAATCCCGCAATAAGATAGTGGCAAAAAACTTCCGTACTGCTGTCAGGAAAACCGCATGGATGCTTTCACTAGGAGTCAAACTTGAAGACACCAATTTTTGGCACTTTCATGCATTTGTAAACTAACAATAATCTAAATTGCAATGATATTTTATTTCCAGAAAAGGCAGCATTTTAGAAAAAATATATGTTACAGCTGAATTTATATTGCTAGAAAATGCAGGAATTGGAAATGTATTTTTGTACGTTATTCTGGTTGGGATGGCAAAAAGAAAGCTACAGGTGCCATTGGAAGATATCTCATTGGGGAAGCATACTGTATGTTATTTATCCTTTGCAGACTTCTTTGGAAAACAAACTTTTAAATGTGTCTCAGAATAAGTTCTCTATTAGCCCAAGCAGTTAGGTGAAAGCCAACAGTGCCCTTTCAGTAACTCCTTGTTCCCGTGCTATAAGGTCATGACACATATCACAAAGCAGAGTTTCTGCCTTTAGGCAACTTTCCTTGTGACTTTCAAAGCGAATGGTCCCAAAATCTAATTATTTAGATGATAATCAACTGCAGCACAATTTTGAAAGCCTCCAAAGATCTTTCTGAAACAATTTTAGTAATGCAGTTGCTTTTTTCATCCTCAAAAATAGGGAAGCACTGCATAACACCTATACTTGATAATGATGATTAAAAACTTAAGTTAATCTGTTTGTTTTTTTTATTAAGTTCAGACAAGATGGAAGCAAATTTTACAATGATTATCAAGAATTTGGAGAGGAGTAATACTTGTTACAAATGAAATATAAATTATAACTATTACAAAGCTTAGAACGGAAAAGAGAGCCATCATAACCGCTTGATAAATCGAATGAAGTCTTGGGAAGCATAAGTCTACTCTACCCCATAGATATTATGGACCAAAATACCATTCAACGCTACTCAAAGAAATACTGGCAAATAGAAAGACAGCAGAGTAAAAGGCAGAACTCCAGATTTATTCAAAAATTATGGATTGAAAATCTAATTTCTGTTTGATATTTTAGTAAAAAAATAGCTTTTTATAAAATTAGTTTTAGGCAGCAAAATTTGACCTCCTAAAAATTGTGGTATTTTCCTAAACTTAAAATTGTAGAGTTATGATAATATACTGCAGAATTAAATTTGGGGAAAATGTTCATTCTTATTTTCATTCTGCTATTTGAGCAACTATAGCAAGTTAACAATAGTATATTCAAAACACCCATAAAATGTATTAACAATGTTTAAAAATCTCTGAAAATGTGTTCCTGGGTTTTTAACACAACATCCCTCCCACGCCCTGCAGAGGAAAAAAAATCCTGTTCTTCTCTCTTCCAGTGAATCAACTGTGGGAATTGATGTAATTGTTTCAAAAAACAACTAAATCTAATTATTGAAAGTAGTAAATGGAATTTATAAATTCAACAGCTGTTTTCCAAATTCATTTACTACAACTATTGAATATTAACAGGCTTGCAACATATGAGATGGGGTTTTGTTATTGTTTGTTTTATTTTGCTTTTAAAAAAAGAGAGTAAACAGCATTTGTAAGATTACTTTGATTTTTTGGGGGATGGGGTGGAGAAATCATTGGACTTTGAAGTTGTATACCAGCTGCTTGCATTTATATCATGTAATGCAAAAGTCTGTATGGGGCAACTCACAAAATTCCAGCGAGTTTATAAAGGGATTTATTCCAAGTTTAGTAAGGCTGTAGCCATTGAGTGAACTCTGGTGATTTTCATTTAGAGTGAAGGGTCCAACTGAAAATTTCATCTACTTAGTGTGGCCCTAATTGCCTGTATAACATCTACTGACTATGTTTCTGTAGCTTCAGAGAAACTAGAACTATGGTCACCACTCCCAAAATTCTTCTCCAGATAAAATCTGTCCACTCTACAGAATCTGGCAATCTATAGAAGCTCCAACAAATATCCAAAGAGAGACTATGAAAATGGAAACCACAGAAAACAGCATTTTTGGTCATAACCACACATTGTACATTAAGTGATCCATTGAAGACACCCACCTTTTATCCTTTTCAGAAGGCAGGAGAGGATATTCCTCTTCTACGGGGCTTTTCAGGGTGCATGTGTGTTAAAAAAATAGCAACACATTTTTAGAGGTTAAAAAAAGATTCAATAATTTTATGGGTGTTTTTAATATTGTACTGTAAACTTGCAAATTGCTCAAGAAGGTAGACAATTCAATTATTTTTGCAAATTAATACAATCATGTTTTCTGCAAAACATGCTATCCTAAAAATCATAGATTTTTCTCATTAATATAAAAAGAAAATTGTTCCATGATTTTGAAAAGTTTAAGAAGTGCTGTGGTGCATGCTCAATAACACGAAATAATATGATATAATACAATATAATATAATAATGCAATGTTAACATAGCATAGCATAACAACACCATATCACATCACATCACCCAGAACATAACATAACACAACATGCACGCACCAGAGATTTAAAGAAAAGGATTTTCATTTCAATATAATCTATTTCTCTATATATATGTATATATGTGTGTGTACGTTTATATACTGTATATTGTGTGTGTGTGAGTGAGCTCTTTGCATTATGTAGGTCTTGAAGAGCACATCAGAGATTTAAAGAAAAGGATTTTCATTTCAATATAATCTATTTCTCTCTATATATGTATATATTTGTGTGTACGTTTATATACTGTATATAGTGTGTGTGAGTGAGCTCTTTGCATTATGCAGGCCTTGCAGAGCACATCAGAGATTTAAAGAAAAGGATTTTCATTTCAATGTTCAAGAGTAATAAAAATACACTACAGCTAATGACTTTTGTTGCTTAAATGTTTGGGAGGTTGTTGATTAAAACAACCAAACCAAACACATCTCTCTTTGAACCTCCACAGCGCATTTCTAGTTCTTCTGACTATCTTTGATCTTGCAACTGGTTTTAGTTTCCCTTGTAAATTTAAAGCCATAATTTCTCAATCAAGTTTAAAGAAAATTGTAGCTTAGATTTGGTGCTGTCTTTTCTTTGCTGGTATTACTGTGCTTTTGCCCTGTGTATCATTTTAAAGGATGTCATTGGCAGCAGACAAGCGTCTTTGCCTGCAACACAAGGTAACAGGCAGGGATGAGAAACAAAAAGTGGAGTCAGAATGGCTGTGCTTTCTCCTTCTTTGTTGTGTAAGAACATAAAATATCAGATAGGTTTGTATTTGTGTTATAATATGTACAATATTGATGTTAATCAGGACACATATTGTTTTTCACAGCTTGGGAATCGCTGCCATGTGACCGGAAAACAAATATAGTCTTTAGTGGAAAAACCAGATTTCTCTAGTTTAAATACTGTTGCTTCTTTTTTACAGAACAATAAATAGGATAATAGAATTTAAAAAAACTAACATTATAGAATACTTTATTATAGAGTACTTTAAAAATAATCAACAACATGTTACATATTTAAGTTGTCATTGTGATCACACATTAGAAATCACACATTACAGATTTTCCAGGATAAAATACAGAATGTTTGTATATGAGAATAGAATACCAGTTATATGTTATTACTGAAATTCATTCTTTCTTTTTGGAATCAAAGAACAGAAACCAAGTAGCTATAGAAATAATAAAGTAATTTGTGGATTGTTTCAAATCTAGCTTTCATGCTACTTAACCTCACCTTTTCTCCCTTTCTTTTTTATTTTAGGTAATGGGCCTCTTAACTAACCATGGAGGAGTCCCTCACCAGCCCCAGACTGACTACGCCTTGTCACCCTTAACTGGGGGTTTAGAGCCAACCACCACAGTGTCCGCAAGTTGTAGTCAAAGACTAGATCATATGAAAAGTTTAGATAGCCTGCCGACATCTCAGTCATACTGCCCACCAACATACAGCACTACTGGTTACAGTATGGAGCCTGTCCCAGGTTACCAGTATGGGCAATATGGACAAAGTGAGTATTACATCATCAACAATGTATTCAAACAATGAGCAGTCATCAATTGCATAACAATTAAGGTGCTGGTTTGAACTGGGAGGAGCCAAGTTCAAAACTATCCTTGGTTGGACAAGCTAATTGAGTTGCAGAATTAGATTGTCTTTCCCAGCAAACTCACTATTGTAAAGCTAAAATTGGAAGCAGGAGAACTGTGCCTTAAGTAGTTAGATAAAAGGTTGGACCAATTTATGGGCAATTTATGAAAAATATTTAGTCATAAACCTGTGGGGGATTAGTTCTGGACTGACAACTCTATTTAGACACTGAGTCCTTTCTATTGTACATGGTGATGATCAGATAAGTATAGTTCAACCTAGCAACATCTGCAGGAAACTTGATGGTGCCAAAATGATGACACACACGATAACATAATTGTGTAAATACTGTGATTACATACTTGTGTCAGGATATCTTTCTTAACAAGTATTTATTCAAGGTATTTGTGTGATTACATTGCCACTCATGTATTGTCATTAGCCTTTCCCCTTATGGACATATATTGTTTTTAGCTAGATCACTAAAGTTACACTTATACTGGTTTGCACCACAATGGATGGAATACCTTAATCAATCCTTTCCTACCTTGGGCACATTGAAATAACCTGGATGAACAGTTATCAGTCCTAGCTAGTATATTCCTAGGTAATATTGACTAGGCTAGTGGTAGAGGCCATTCAGGATATCTGTAGAACACCTGGCTAGGAAGTCTGCCTTGATACCTCTTGATGATTTGGAAGATATTGTGTGTACTGTATTTTCAGTGACCTTGTTGTATCCTAAGAAGCCTTCTTTATTATTTGGGAGATTACAAATGTAATCCAGCAGAGGCTAGAAGTGATACATTTCTCAGCAAAATCGATAGGTAGCCAGATTCTATAGTAAAGTTTGTGGTATATAGCAATAAGAATTATACCATAATACTGAAATATAAGTTTTGAGAGATATGAGAAACTTGGTACTTAAAAAAGACTCAAATTTGATTAAAACTTGATGGGGTCATGATGCTTCTCAAACCACAAAATGCAAAGAGATACATTTGATAAGCATTATATTTAATAATAACACATAGCATATTTTCTTGCA
The DNA here is from genome assembly GCA_026931265.2 of Tropidonophis doriae. Classification (NCBI taxonomy): domain Eukaryota; kingdom Metazoa; phylum Chordata; class Lepidosauria; order Squamata; family Natricidae; genus Tropidonophis; species Tropidonophis doriae. Next base: position 9,912 of record JAPKID020002890.1, read on the forward strand.
ATAAAAATGCATTTTCTTCCTATTGTAGCAATACATACATTTGCTGCTATGACAGTAGATTATTTCAGCAACATTTCTGCTGCATAATTATTTTCTGAAGTGATGTCAACAACATCTTGATGTTATTAATTGTTGAGACATGAAACCTGATTGCCATTAGGTAAAACAGAGGGGTTGTCCAAAATGAAATAACCACTGGCATTCCACTATTAGAAACACATGTTCTTAATGAGGTCAGCTCAAGAATCATTATAGTATATAATCCCAGATACATAGAGTTTTGTCAAACTTGTCTAAGAATAAGCATATTAGTCCCTTTCCTTTGATATATTAGTATTAAATATGACAATGTCAACCTGTAGCTGACACTGCCCCTTGCTGTGGGGTTGTCACAGCATAACTTTAAAAGCTTATTATGCTTCTTCTTTCTTTCTTTATTTTTCTTTCCTTTTTCTTTTTACAGGTGCCTTTCATTATCTGAAGCCAGATATTGCATAAGATGAATGTCCCATTTCACATTAAAGTTGGTCTTAGTCCTGGTCTCAGTGCAGTATTTGGAATGGAGCAATCTTCTCACCAAAATGAGGCTCAGAATGCAGAAATTGTACTAGTGATAAATGGGACTATTCTTTTCTCATCAGTGCTTTCAATAAGGTGTTTGAACATGTTGGGTAAAGCAGCTCAGAAAATAAAGACCACAAACGGTGCCATAAATAAAACAGTTCAGTTCACCATGGCATTAGCTAAGAACAAATAAGAATAATAGAAGTTTTCACACTGCTAGGCTGAAGTAAGCATTCCATTTTTAGATTGATGAAGATCCATGGATTAACTTGGACATTGTGGTCTGAGTGCTGCAAAATTAGAACATTTTTTGAAACTTTCAGTGCCGACTTTTGACAGTGCTCAGTTTGCAAAGCATGGGCTGAAGAATCTTGTTTAACACACTGGAAAATGACGTTGAAAGGAAATGTTAAAGTCTGTAGGATGCTAGACTAGATGTTCCACAAATAAGTTATTGGTTATCTTCTTGTTTTTGTAATCCTGTTGTTGCTCAGTGTCACATACAAAAGAACTTTTCTTCATAACAGCAAATGACATATTTTGTAACATGAAGAAAAGTTTTGCAAGATTGTTTGTGTTTGAAATTTCCTAGTCCATTTTACCTCCTGAAAGAAACAAACAAAAATACAGAATAACTTTGATTTCTATGACTGCTTAACAATGTGCAATATGGCGTACCTCACCAAGCTTTGGAGGCATCCAAGGCATTATATATAGAATCGAAATTATATTTTTTCCAAGTACTTTTATTTTTACAATACATATTTCACTCTTTTAGTATATAGAGGTGTCACAGTTTGCTTCAATGATCTCCATTTTATTAGATCAAAAGGGACTTTTGGGGGAAAATACATTTAAAATACTTATGTTTACATTATTTCTAGAAAATACAGGGCATGAATCACTATGTCGCTGTAGTTATCATGTAATTTTAAATTATACAAATTGCATCTTATATAATTCATTGGAAACCAAGGTTTACATACATTTTATGTTGTGACATTTCCAAATGTCAATAAATTTGTCTTTTGAAATGTTAGGAGGGACAGGAAGATGGCAGGCAGTGTTATTTATTTTTCTTTATTCTTGGAATGGCGAGTGAGGTAGAGCACAAATTCATTCCTTTTAGCATTCAGTTCAATGAAATTAGTAAATTAGTAGGACTAGGATATCGTACAGAATTTAGTTCACACATTGGTCTTAAAGAGTGATTGAACAAAATACTATCTTTATGTTACATTCTCTATCAACAACACATGTGTTGTAAAAACAAAAAAAATCTCATATTAAAAAAGGCGCAGTAAATATTTACTATTTATAATGAATAAACAGCTATGGAAACTTGCTAAGCACTTACTGATTTTGGTGATGACTTTTGTGAGCTTGTATTGATGCAATATTTTCAAAAAACATTGCTATTCATCAGACATAATGTACATGGTATTTTATCATAAAAAAGGAGAACAATGAGGAAAATCTTTGTGGTTTTCACCTATGGAGTTTCTCAATCATCCAGTTCGTGGTTGTCCCAAAGGTGCTTTTCCAAAATGCAACTAGACTTTCTTGGGTTTTTTTCTTGAAAACATTTCATCCAAGAAGAAACAGCTCATTGGATGAGAAGTGAAATGTTGTCATGGAAAAACCAAGAAAGTCCAGTTGCCTTGTGGTTAAACCTCTTTGTATCCTTTCCATTCTAATCTGGAGTCAAATTCAACCTTGTCTCAATATTGTTAATCAATAATATTGCTAATATTGTTGTTTTGAGAACTGAAGCCTCCCCCCTCCGCTAGGTCTTGTAATGCTATTTGGGAATGATCTTGAAGATTGAAGGGAAGAGATGCTACCAAGAAAAGGACGAAGCCTTAGTTGCTTAATGATTGGAGGGGGAAAAACACACTGTAGGAAGGCCCCACCATTATTAATCAGGGGGTTAAATTCCAGTGGGAAGTTTGTATCTTCAGACTTGCAATACCAATGAAGAAGAAAAATAACAGCTCCCAAAAGAAGCCAGCATGGCTGCATAAAGAACTCTCTGACAAATTGAAAGACAAAAATGATAAATATAAAAAGTGGAAAGAGGGGGACATAACTAAGGCAAAATATCAGCAAATAGCCCGAGCCTGTAAAGACAAAATGAGGAATGATGAAAGGCTTGCCACAAAAGTAAAAAATAAATAAAGTTTCTTCCAAGACGTTAAAAACAAGAAAAAAGTTAAGGAAACAATTGGTCCACTGCTGGAAAAAAATGGCAAGAAGATGACAAGAACACAGAACTATTTAACTCATTTTTTGCATCTGTCTTTACACAAAGGGAAAAAACAGTCCAACCAATCAAAAACAGCACCACAAAAATCAGATTAGGAACACAAGTTGAAAT
>JAPKID020002892.1:0-12850 GCA_026931265.2 Tropidonophis doriae
GTGCAGGCCCCAGTATTTAATATATTTTTAGTGAATCTTATTTATTGTATTGTTGTATGTGTTTTTAGATGCCTGTGCACCGCCCCGAGTCCCCTCGGGGAGAGGGGGCGGTCTATAAATTCTAAAATAAATAAATAAATAAATAAAATATCATATCTGTAACTGCATATGAAGCAAATGGAATGGTTTACTGTAATGCTATATGAAAAAATAAATTATAGAACACTGCAAAAGAAATCTAGTCTGTAGTGATCAATATTTTAATTCTGTATGTATTTATATTGGTGCTATGTGGGGGGAGAGGTTCACCCTACGCCCTTGTAGTATGGTGTGCCTTAAGGCTTGAGTCTCTCACTGCTCTTTTTGTAGGAAATTGTTGGGTGAGGTCATTCAATGACATAGGTTGTGGTGTCATCAATACGTTGATGATACCCAGTTATATGTCACCACCCCTAGTAGGTCAGGTGATGCTGTGAAATGCTAATCCAGTTTTTGGAGTCTGTGAAGATTTGGATAGGGAGAACCAGCTCCAATTAAATATTAGCAAGTAGAATGGCTTTAGGGTTTTGGCTTCCCAAGATCTGGTGATATTTCATCTTTAATTCTTTATGGGATTGTACTTTCCTAGACAAAGCCAATTTATCCTATTCCTGGACAGAATGCCCTTGCTTATGTTCTTCACTTGTTTGTGTATTCTTTTAAGCAGAGGTGTGTGTGTGTGTATTAGGGTTTTTGCTAGATCCCACATCAGCTGCCCACAGTAGTTAAATTGCAGCAAATATACAGATATGAAAGAGCATATAATTTACTAATGTTGACTTTCCAAGCTAACATCCTCCATGTATGTTGAATTCCAACTGTTATCACCTGAGGATTAAGACAGCCAGAGTAATTATATCTAGAGCAACATTCTGAAAGGGAATTCGTGCCATCATTAGCTGAGGTGGGTAATATTGATTATTATGTGCCATCAGGTTTCTGACTTTTTAAGCACCTATATTCTCTGTCTTAAACCTGGTCCTTCAAAGCTTCCAAATGGCCACCTATCACCATTATATCTGAATCCATCCACCTTGCTGCTGGTCATTATCTTTCCTTTCATCTTTCCCAGAATTAGAACTTTCTCTAAGGGACATTATGTCTTTGCATGTCTGAAGTAGAACAATGGTGGTTATTTGTGCCTTGTGTGAGAATTTTTTTGAATTAATTTATTCCATGACCTAATGATATGTTTTCTGGGTATCCAAGTTATATTCAGGAGTCTTCTCCAACACTCAAATTCAATCTTGTTTTTTTAAAGTCCAACTTTTTCTTTTACAGGCTATTATAGACCTGCACGATTCTGATATTATTATACAATCTGCTAGATGCAATTCCTATAATCCCTTACTACTAGCTATGCTGACTATGGATGACAGAAACTGTAGTTCCATAACAAAAAGAAGGCCATATCTTGCTGACCTCTGTTTAAAAGCAATTTGCACAGCTAATCCGCACTTAAGATTTTGAAATAATATCCTTAATTTTTCAGATATAGTGAAAAATTGGAGAACTGAATAGGGGAACATAAGACTAGGAAATAAATACATCTTCTCTGAAGTAATGGAAATAAGGAGATTGAAAGAAATGTAAAATCTGCGGGAAGAGGAAAATATTGGTTTCTTACCTTTATGACAATATCAACAGTATGTTCGCTGAAGTGATACAAAAAGGCCCTTACTGAAATAGCCACACCATAATTTTTCTTTATATAAAGACAGCTATATCTCTTAGAAAGATATGCCTATTTTATTGGGTATTATGTGAAACTATGTAAGATTCAAAAGATCTGCAATAATATAGTCTAGTCTGGTCTGATAAAACTACATGCTTAGTAGCAGACAAACCAATTTGAGAAGTAGCATCATAACTCGAAAACTGACCACAGAACAAATGGAACAGGAGGGTCTACAGATTCGCTGAGAAACTCAGGTTTCCTGACACAAGAGTAGAAGCAAGCAACATTCAGAAAAATAGAAACTCTGAAGCTAACTCCAAGTCTATTAAAATAATGTAACTGTTTCATATAAACAACAACATATTATTCAATGTATGTAAGTATCTGTACCATATTTTTCTTTGAGATTAAGAAAAAATATATCTGGGATATTTGTTCAATCCTTTCCTTGCTTCTTTTCTTGCTGTCTAACCTCAGATTTTGGTCCCACCTCAGTGGAATTCTCTACGATTTTATCTGTTTAATAAGTAGATACTCTATATACAGTAGATCTAAGCTAGTTAGAGAAAGATGGAAAATGTCTACTTTAAATAATTGTGGCTTTTAGTCAAGTTTAATACACGTACATGAACTCTAGAAGATATACTAAAAAATCAATGCTGTTAAAATATTTAATGTCAATTGAAGTGGTAAATATTGATTGCAACTTCTGACTGACCTAATTGTTGTCCACTGCTGTTGAAGCTGTTGAGTTAAAGGTACTATAAAGAACCAAACTTCCGAATAGTACAATTGGATAGATAGTTTTGACTTGGTATTAATACTTCGTAGTCTCTAACTTTCTTCTAGTGTAGAGTCTGGCCATAACAACCAAAGTTATATATCTACCTATGTCTACATTATTCCCTAGGGCTGGAAATGGCTAGCACATATCTGCAAGGGGAACATTTACCTTATTCCCTTCTGATATAATTGAATGGGATGATTTTGTACTGTTCTAAGAATTGCCCAAAAAATTGCAGGGAAAAAAGGAAGAAAATCATAACATGTCAATACTTCATGCATATTTCTATTTTGCACATAGTTTTGAAAGTGTCAGAAATTTCCAGGAAGAGATGCATAATATGGATAAATCAGAAACATAATTAAGGAGGCAAATGTATCACATATCTAGGAAAAGAAGAAACTCTGCAAAGTCGCTTTGTAGAATATGGTATAGCTGCAAATTTTAGTTTTAATTGCACAGCTTTTATTTTAAAAATAAATACTTCTCACAACTCCCTTCAACAATGGTGTTTGAAACTCTGAAGGCAATATTTGATGACATTAAATAAATTTGCAAAGGTTGGAATGAAAGGAACTCCATTTTCTAGTATTGTTTTCTCTTTGTTTGTAATAGCAATAGGGACAGAATAAATCTGAAGTCAATAGTTTTGTAACTTTCTCCAACCTATTTATACAGGTTGAAGAAATATAGAACATTTGAAATTCTATAGTATTTTTCAATTCATTTTAGGATAAAATTATTTTAACTCTTAACCTTTATTACCACTAGTGGACAGAGACTGCAAAACAGAAAATAGTATGGCTATAAAAAACATCTCAAACTTTTGAAGTGATGAAGCAGGCATTCTCTAGAATGCCTGGCTTCAGCAATAGTCAACCAAAATATCTATACATGAATATACAGAATCTGCTCCAACACTTTAAAAGAGGGGTGCTTCACTTGCACCAACATGGTTTATATATTAGCTTTATGGTAAACCTTAACTCACAACAAAAGAATAATTTTAGCAATAGGATGAATCTATAATATACAGACATCTGAAATACATGATCCTGTAGCTAAAATATCAAGCAACTGTAACTGAAGTGAAGTTAAAATTTTCCAATCATGGGAAGTTAAGCTACTACAATGTAAATGTTATTCTAAAAAAGTCTGATTTATTATATGAAGTCATCGTTCAATTATTTAGGTGACTGATACCAAGCCATTTATGATACAGATTCTACTCAAATCAAAGACTCTAAATGCTGCCTTAAGCTGTAGGAAACCTCCAACCTAAAACACTATAAATTTGCAATATTTCCATGAGTTGTTCATGGTAATGAGATATTACATTCAAGGCTGTTTAAAATTAATGTTGTTAATTTAAAATCTTACCGTGGAGAATTGAATCCACTATCAACTGTGATGCTACTGCTGTCCATGCTGTCCAGCCTTGCTGAATGTGTGGCTCTCTGGCTGTTGCTATTTTCAGTTTCCTTTGGAGCAAGCAGAGTGAGATTCTTTTCAAATTTCCTTTGCAAGTCTCTTTCCTTCTCTCGCTCAAGAAGCCACTGCATAGTGCCCACATCATCCCGATTCTTCTCTTCCTCTGTATTCTTATTAGTCCCTTCCTCAGAGTCATCATCATCAGAGACATTGTAATAATCAAAAGCTGCTTCTTGGTTTCCAGTTGTTTCTTGCTGCCTCTGGGAAATTGGCATAACTTGTGTGACTGAGGTTACCATAGCTTGTTCAAGTTTATCACATCTGCTCGTCAAAGTTTCAGAAGGAGTCTTTTGATGAGGTTTTAAGTGTGGCACATTAGGTTTGTGAAAACTGTTGACAGATAGAGTACTGTGGAGAGGCTTAAAAAGTGTGTCTTTACTAAAGATTTCTTTCCTCTTATCAAGGCTACTGGACTCTGTGCTATGATGTTGAGCTAGTCGGCCATTTGTAATTACTTCAGCTGTCTGACTTGTAGCAATTGGCCCACTACTATTACTGGGTCCTTTAGGTGACTCCTCTCTATGAACTCCTGGTTCTCTAGCTAAGTGCTGTGACTGTCTTTCTGAGGGAGAGACTTTTTTCGTGCTGTCTGCCAAAGTTACTGGGTCACTGTCATCTTTGTTTTTTCCTAAAGGTGAAGGAGCTGTGAGTACTGTTTCACTGGAAGTATTACACTGAAAATAATCGTCAATGGCTGATTTTGTTGTACAAGAACTGAGTTCATTATAAGGTGGTAAGTTCTCAGTTGGTTTGCTTTGTTCTAACAAGGTACAGGAAGTAGGAGTTTCTGCACTGCCAACAGTCTTTTCAGGTTTAATTACCTCTTTGTAATTTACAGATGACAGAAGAGCCCTTTGATGACTAAGTGATTGTGAAGGCCTTAAGGTGCTATCATCTATATATGTCTGACTGGTTGCTTGGTCATCTTGGCTGCAAGCTTCAATTATGTCTTCAGGGGTACCTAAGGAAGCAGTACCCAGAGGTCCTTTTGAGTTATCCATAGATCGAGATCGTTCCTTGGCTTTATTAGATCTCTCATTTCTTGATCTTCGGTCCTGTGTGTGGCTGTGGCTTCGATGGACCTTAGAATGGGAGCTTCCTCTTGAAGGTTCAGGAAAAGGCATTTCTGTTCTCCTTTTGGCCAGTTCACCAGATACATCCCATTCAGGTGTCATAGGAAAATGAGACTCAAGAACATTAGGACTGCTGTGCATGATAAAGTTGTCTCTTTTGTGTTCTATTATGTAGCAGCCTTCCCTTGGGGACCTCATGAGGGGGTCATAGAATTCATATTCCCTTTCACCTGGCACTTCTAAATGAGAACCCTCTGAAGGATCTCCTTTAGAGACTCGAGTTTTGCTGTGCGACCGAGATTTTCCATGAGATTTTCTATGACTTCTACTCTTTTTGCTTCTCCCGCTATGATGAGCTGATGATCCAGCCTTGCTCCTTTGAGCTTTTTCTTCTTCAAGCTTCTTCATTAGTGCAGTGTGCCTCATGACATTTTCCACAGTCAAATCAGGATTGATACGCCTAATAATCTCCATTTCTACCTCCCTAGGTATAGTGGTAGGAGTATCTTCATCCCGTAAAGGCCATTCTTCAGGAGGAAATTGGGCAGAAAAATTGGCCAGCTGTTTTGTCTTATCTTTTTTGAAACTAAGTCGAAACAATTTTAGCCCAAATTTTTTAGACTGCTTTTCTCCATCTTTAGGCTTTGAAAGTGTCTCTGTTTTGTAAGAAAAATTTACAGTACTTTTACTTTTTTCAGTGGGTGGCACCTGGCAAAGAGAAGGGGGGCAATAAGAGTCTTTGCAGTCTTTTGTTGATTTCCTCTGTAGAGTTGATGCATGCATGCTATGCATGTCTTCTCTGCAACAATGACAAGAGTCGCAGTGGTTTTTAGGTAACGTTCGATCTCTGACACAGCCCGAGGTGGAAGGAGTTATAGTTCCTTGCTGTGGAGAGGTACACTGAGACCTGTCAGGTATCCTCTCGTCCAGATGGTACCATTTACTGTTAGTTCTTATGAGTGACGGTGTTATAAAATAAGTCTGTGGGGTCACAATGAAGTAACCATCTGGAGTTGGGTATATTTTTCTTTCTCGTACAAGCATGTTTAAGGTATGACGAAGGATTTCAGGACTTGGAGTTGGAACACCTAAAAAAAAATAATAATGTGAAACTATATCCCCGCTAGTATATATATGATCTATAAAAGTGAAGTACAATTTATAATTCAACAAATAACTTTGATATGAAGATGTCAAACAAAATATTTTTGGAACGTTTTCCTTGGTATCTGAGTGAACACTGCCACTTTGATGGTTTTTTTTAAAAAGACGTTTGTAACTCTAATATAAAAATGCTATTCATACTAAACCTTTGGATCTGCCAGATTAAGCAATTTAGCATATATTTCCTAATAGTTATAAAATAGATCATAATAGTTCTAGCATTTAGGTGAATTTCTGTAAGTTATCATATAAATTGAATGTAATACAAACAATTTCTTAGCTGTGTTTCACTAGCTTTCCTGGGGCACATGTTATAGCCATTTTGTATAATACAGACTTTCAGACCAGTTTTATGACTTGAAGAAAAAAAAAGACTAACAGAAGACTCTTATATATATAGACATTTTAGATTTAATGCCAACTATTGCCATGATACAACTGTGAAAAGAAATACTGCTGTTAGAAAAATCACTTTTCATATTAGATCAGTTAAATTTCCTGTACCTTATGTAACTATATATACCCATACAATCAATGACAACACCTATAATATACTGTAAAATTAAATTGTACATAAAATTTAATTTAAATTAAAACATAAATAAAATTATGTTTTGTAACTGTACAAGGTAAAATAAAATATTGGATAGAAATAAATGAATTATGGTCTTAATGTAGACTTTTATGACACAACTGTTTCCTCTGATATTTACTTCATTCTACTACGTATCTAAGATCATATTAACTTCATTAACATAAAACAGTTATATTTCTTTAGGCTTTTGCTGTCTACCTTATGTTCCATCTAACACTAAATTCACCATGGCCTAGATTTTTAAAAATTATATAGGTATGTGTGCTGGTGCCACCCACTCGCGTCAGGAGGCTGCAGGGCATGTTGTGCTGATGCCACTACTTGCAGCACGAGATTGTGTGGTATGTTGTGTCATTGCGCATGTGAATGGCAGCACCAGCACAATGAACCTCATGGTGTCCTGATGCAAGCAACTACGAAACAAGTCGGACAATGGCACAACAGGTGTCAGGGTGTGGGAGGCCTGGCTGTGACAGTCCTAAGGTAAGTGGCGCAGAGCATGTGGAGCAGCTCCACCTGCCGTCCTAGCTTGATTTTTTTGCCTGCTCCTCACCACATTACATACAACCAGACAGTGGATGGGGCTTAATTATCACTTATTTGGAGGGTAGGGCTTATATTAAGTACAGGCAGGAAAATTGGACTAGAACTTGTTTTCGGGAAAGGTTGTATTTTTTGGGAAATATAGTAGAACAAAGTAGGTGTTTTAAAAGTCTTATGGAGGATTAAAGCACCCTTAAAAATCCTACTCTCACCACAGGCCAATTTTATCCTTTTTATTGGTTTTCCAATCCTCTGCGTGGCTTACACACAGAGGATTGGATAACAATTTTATCCCTTTAAAAAACCCGAATGAAAAACAGGCCCAGTGAAATATACTGTATACGCCACCATGGTCCTTAAGCAAGACTCAAGAGGCATAAACTGAAGTCTCTCACATGAACAGGCTGCTTCTGAAAGAGGAATTATTTTAAGGAAATTCAGTACAATATTTGTAGGGTTTTAAATATAATAACCAGTAGAGCTACAAAGAGATTTGGATTCAAACGGGCAATGTATGACGCGGAGTACAAGTGAGAACACACATAGTATCTATTGGGAAAACTTTAAAAAAATGTATTTCTCCTAAACTCCTGTGGCAGACACTTAATCCTAGGGAAAAGACCAGCTTTTTAGATAAACTATACCAAAATTACTTGAGTTGATGGGTCAAATATTATTTCTCTCTCACCCTAACCCAGAGTGTTGGAGGAAAAACTGATGCAATAACAAATTAATAAAATAGCTGCATATGAGGTTTCAGGAATGGTATGATATAGATTATCTAAGAATCTCTGGAGATCAGCTACCTGTGGTGTACTAATTGAAGTTTCCAGACCAAGGACAAGGTAGCCCCCTCATAGATTACACTATAGCTATTAACCCTGGAGATTATCATAGCATTTACCACTGGATAATTCTCCTTCAGGAAATGGTGCAGCTGATATACATGCCAAACATAATTAAAGGGGTTCCTGGCTGTTGCTGGAGTCTGAAAAAAATTGAGGGATTCATACTGAGAAGCACGTGCAAAGACTGTACCTTCCCTTCTGGATAAATGTAACCCTAACTAGGAGGGGATCACTTACTTCTTAGAGTTGTAATCCTGTACAGTGACCATCTTGACTGCATTTGACTTCCATTTATTTTATCTCATCTAATCTGTTATGAGTTGAATGCAGCAGCCATTCAAAGGAACCACATGATTATCATAACAGAATTAACAGAATAACAGAGTTGGATGGGACCTTGGAAGTCTTCTAAGCAGGAAATCCGTTACCATTTCAGATAAAAGATTGTCCAATCTCTTCTTAAAATCTTCGCTGTTGGAGCAACCACAACTTCTGGAGGTAAGTTGTTCCACTGATTAATTGTTCTAACTGTTAGGAAGTTTCTCCTATTCTATCAATTGCTTCTTGTCTTGCCTTCAGGTGCTTTGGTAAAATAACATTTACAAAGAAAAAAATTGTGTATCACCAGCATATAACAGAAACCCGATTCTGTAAACTTCATGGTACTATTAGAATTAATAATGTGCAGTTAGTAGGAGAATGGTTTAAATGAATTCTTATAAGGTGACAAATCAAGCAACAAGCAGGGCATTGACACTTTAGAAGCCATTTGAATCTATTTGTTCTCTTATCTGGCTTCCCTAACAATCATTAAGTGAACTATTTATTTTGATATAAATTTTCATCATGGAAGAAGAAAAAAAATACTTATTTCATTTACAGAGATACTGGATATATTCATTTACTGAGCCAATGGTTTCCATTGACAACCATTTCATGAGTCAAACTTGGAAAAGTGAGAGCTGGAATCTTATAAGAATAAATCTCTTTTTAAAAAAAAAATGTATTCTGACAGTTCAGGCCAGAGAGGAAGGTTTTCACAGGCTATTAGTAATTTGTGTGAAGCCTTGATTAGGATTAAAAAATAAATTTGCTTAAAAATCCTCCTTAATTGGGGTTAGAATAGAAATACTGAATTGGAATTTACGTTCCTTCAATAAACCTGATATAGTAGCCCAGAAGAAAATTGAATTTGTTCCTTTCATTAAAACTTCTATATCTGACTATATTTTAACTCTATAGGAGGCTTTTTTAAAAGGCTATCAGTTTGTGAAAGTCATGTATAATTTTTAGCATTTCAGTGTGGTTTTTTGTGTTGGGGTGTCCCAGACATTGCACACTGCTGCCCACAATAACTTTCTGCTAAGTAAACAGAATCCAACCAATCTGATCTTATTTGCTAATGATTTCAGGTGGAGGGGGTACAGCATAGGTCGGGGAAGCTGCATGGATGAAAGAATGTGGGGAGGTTCCTCCCTCCCTCCCCTTTCCCTTTCTTACTTTCCCTTCCAAGCAGGCAGTTAAGCGGCTACTGCTGGATGGATGAAGGAGCAAGGGAGAATTTGCAAGACTGGTTGGGAACCTTTGAAGGAATACGGAAAATGAAAATCATGTGACCGCAGCAGCAGTAGCAGTATAGCAGCAGTCGGTAGCATAGATACTAAAGATTTATTTCACTTTTTAAAAAAAAAGAGAGATGTTGATTCTCTTCTCAAAATTAACCTTATAGTTTGAAGTTCCTTCATAATGGGACTCCGATGCCTCTATACTATTAATGTATACCGTGGACAATTTGTTTAAAGGTTTAAAACTTGATGGATCTATTTCAAATATATTTGAATAGGAAAGTGTTGTGGTGGCACTGTGGTTAGGATGCAGTATTGCAGGCTAACTGCCCATAGCCATGAGTTCAATCCTGACTGGTTCAAGGTTGACTCAGCCCCCCATCCTTCCGAGGTCAGTAAATAGAGGACCCAGATTTTGAGGGGCAAAACGCTGATGTTTGTAATTTGTTCAGAGAGTGATGTAAGGAACTATAGAGTGGTATATAAGAGTAACTGCTACTGCTATATTTGCAATATATGCCTTCCATGCAACACGATACATGGTAGGAAACTCTTTAAAACAGAGATGAAAACTTAACTGAAAAGATGCATTATTTGGACTTATAAAAATACAATAGCTTTTGTAAACAATATAAAAGAGCAACCTGGAAAAGAAACTAAATCTTTTTCTGTAAAGCGTGTTATTTTAAATTACACAATGCATATATCTAAAATAAAGAACAGAAAATCACTTCTAAAAAACAGGTACATATTTAAGGAGAAAATATTACTAAATGTTAAGTAATTATCATATGTCATTCAGGTCCCCAGAAAGATGAGAAAACATTCTGTGATTCCTTACATGAAATTCAATGTTCTTATTTGTTCCAAGAAAGTATGCCAGTTTAGAAGTAATAAGTAAAAGTTGATCTGAATGATAAACTAAATTTCATCTTGTTTATTAACTGGATTTTTCATGAAAGAATTATAGTTCATATACAGAGATTGTAAAACAATTTAAATAAAATGTGTGACTTCATGAACTGAAGATAGAAATGTACTTAGCACTAAAGGAATAAATTTAGCATAAATGTAGCCTCTTTGTTAATCATTATACACTGGCTTAAGGCTTCTTTCATTAAGAGCTCTATTCTTAACAATAATATGACACCTTCAAATAAATATCAGTATGTGAAAAATATGTTCATGCGACCTATATGAGAACAAGAAAAAAAGTAAAAGAATATAGTTTTATTTAAAACACAAAAGTAACCAGGGAGAGAATAGAATGAACATAAAAATATAGAAGATTCTACCATTATAGGAGAATCATGGAACCAGAACAATATTAGTTAAATGTTACTTAATGTAGCTTTTTAAAAAGAGGAATTAATTCAGCACCCATACAAATGCATAACTGGGAATCACATTGATATTACAGGTGAATGATACAGAACAATTATATATACTATCTATTGATAGTTGCATATATAATAGCATATATTGTATACAATATCTAATTGAAAGTCAACAGAAAACCTGGTCCATTACTATAGTGAAGCAGGGCATGTACCTATACACCTAATCATCTGTGCATGAATCAATGTGTTTAGAGACAGATTAGCATATATTTTACCAGGAAAGCAGGTTGTTAGGTGCTCTATTAATGCTTCTTGCGTGACTTGTTTTCGTGCTGAGTTCATTGATGAGATGGCCAAGCAAAGGATTTCTCCAAGTGGAATAAATTGTGATTGACTGATGGGTGACATACTGATTGGCGATACATCACCTGTAGATAGAAAATGAGATTTTGCTTAACCATCCTGAAGTGATTGTAATGAGACGCATACATGCTTCCATTAAAACTTTAAAGTAAACCATAATATTATTTTGAAAACATAAAAAATGCAGATTGTATTTTATAGTGATTAAAATAGCAACACCTATTTAATTCAAAAGTTTGGCTTAATAACTGAATGGAAGAAGAGAGAAAGAGAGGATATTAAGATGTATAATTAACAAGGTACATTTGCAATTATAAGCAATTTAAATAAAGTGTATATTAAGTTGTAAATTCTGTATAATTAAATTAGTGAACTCTAGTATAACATTAGTGAATTAGTGAAATAAGTATAACATAGGTAAATACTGAACAATTTACTCATTGTATTAGTGACATCAAAAGTCCAGTGAAACTACTGGAAAGTAGTATACCTAAAATCATTGAGTAGTCTGACCTTAAATTGGGATTTTCAAAAAGTAACAAATGAGCACAAATTCTGATACAAAATGTCAGAACAATTTTACCTGTTAGGTCATTTAACCAAGCATTTATTGGCCATTTTCTATTTATCCAAATCAAATACTTTACAATAGCTGTATTGGTATAATATAGATCATTTTAAACAGCAGTAAGATTATCGTTTTAAAATTATCCACAATGAGTGCATGATAGAATCAATTTTAGAAGCCAAAATACTATTTTTTTTTCAAAATTGCATTTTGTCTATTGTTCTTCAAATTCAAAGCAACATGGTAGAAAAGTGATGGAAAACCACAATAGGAATAGGCGATTAACTTTGTGCTCTCTTTTGGGGCTTTTC
The DNA here is from genome assembly GCA_026931265.2 of Tropidonophis doriae. Lineage (NCBI taxonomy): Eukaryota > Metazoa > Chordata > Lepidosauria > Squamata > Natricidae > Tropidonophis > Tropidonophis doriae. Next base: position 12,363 of record JAPKID020002892.1, read on the forward strand.
AAAGATACTTGGTAGTCACTTTAAGATATTATACCAGATATGTCACTAATCCAATCAATAAAGCGACTGCTTATGTTCCTAAGGTTAAAAAAATGATAGAAAATTGTCAAATGTTTTATTTAAAAACAAATATATTTTATTTGGAGACTGGGGACAGCAACAAGATACACATCCCAAATATCTGTAACAATATTTTGACCGTAAGCAGGAAGTATATGCAATGCTAATGCCCTGCTTGGTATAAGCAGACATAAACATAAGTTCATTAAATGTTTGAGAAAGGTTAAAGGAACTGGATTCAATCTCCCAATTGAATAATAAATACTTGTTAATGATAGGCAAACATTTTACAGTGGTACCTCGGTACTCAACTGCTTCAAAACCTGCCGAATTTGGTACTCATATTTTTTATATTCAAAAAGTTTTATTAGTTTTTACAATTTTTTCTCAAGGAAAGGGTAAATAGGGTAATAGAAAATATTTTAAAG
>JAPKID020002893.1:0-12849 GCA_026931265.2 Tropidonophis doriae
TTAATATATTTTAAACTTTTGTACTATATGTCTCTTATGTTGTACGCCGCCCTGAATCTTTTGGGAGAAGGACGGCATATAAAGCCAATCAATCAATCAATCAATCAATCAATCATCTTCCCTTCAGTTAGGTTGGTATGGTCTAACCAATACACTATGGTCCTGTGCCTCCCCTGCTCAGCCAAATCCCTGCCCCACAAGCTCTGTCCACATGTCAATGATCAAATAACAATACAAATTACACCCACTTTTCTCAAGCACGGGGCCACTGTCCAGGCTTCCTCCCTTTCCAGGCTTCTCACAAAATGGAGGTGCCCATCCACTGAAACAATGGCAGTTGTGATTGTTGTTGCAAATCTGTATTGAGAGAACACCATTAGTGTTACTTTTGTAGTAAACACCCTGCTCGAGTCAACCCAATAGCACAATAAGCCTTTGCAACTTTCCTTAGATTTTGTTAGAGCTCAGTGCATTTAAAAGTCACCCCAACAATCCATGGTTATATCCATCACCACCACCCCTCAAGAAATGCAGTGTTTGAACATTATTTTTATTTTTAACACTTAAGCCACAAAGGGTATATTTCCATCTTTCAAAATTCACTTTGGGTTATATGTGCATTCCTGAACAGAAACAGAGATGACTTCCCACTATTTTTAACCTCCTAATAAATACCCTCTCCATAACAAATGGCCATAACTTCTTCTCAAATGTAAAACCACAGCTTAAGGAAAGCCTCCCCTTCCAACATTTGATATTTAAGATCAGTTTAATACTTCATAGTCTATGTTCCGAAGAGAACCCTAAGATTTGTTTAAAACTGGGAGAGAAGCATCAATTTAATCTTGCATGACAGACACCAATGTTAACATTTTGAATTCTGTCTTCCCATTCAACCACCTCTTAGCTACCACTTGGGATTGTCTAGTGAATAATCCCATTTTTGCTATAAAAATATTCCAAGAAAAATAGATGATAAATGCAAAATGTTTTGTTCCACGAAAAGTACAAAAGCATTCATAGCCATTCAAATTTTACTTTTATTGGTTATTTTATTGTTCTCATCAATTCCTATTCTGTTTTGCTTACTTAAAAATGGGCATTTTGCTGTCAAATTTTAGCCACGTGATTTCAAGGGGCTGGCAGGGAAAAGATGGGGTATTAGGACGACACATGTAGTGTACATTTCTGTTCTAAAATATATATTTAGTCAATTACAAATTAAACTGATTTTAAACAAGAAGAGTTTATTTATTTATTGGATTATTAACCCACCTTTATTATTTTATGAGTAATTCAAAGCAGTGGTCATACATAATGTTTGTAATATATTATCTCCTTCTATTTTCCCCACCTGAAATGGGTTGGGCTAAGAGAGTGAGTAGCCCATGATCATCCAGCTGACTTCCATGGCTAAAATGGATTAGAATTCATAGTCTCCTGGTTTCTAGGCTACCATCTTAACCATCATACCAAATTAGCTCTCCAAATACACTTGAACTGGAAGCCCTTCTACAGCCAGAACTGGTCTTTGATAGGACATCTAGATGGATGCTATCTAAATTGCTTATTAGTTTTCTGAAACTCAACAGAAAGAATAAGAGCTGGCCAAGAAAGCAAGGAATAAATACAGTCACATGATATCTGAATACAAGGACAGGTACTTACTCCATGGCCATTGCACTTTTTCCCACAATGTCCACTATCAAAGAAGGAGGTATTCTGACAGTGGCCCTCAAAGCACACCTGTAGGAGAAACCGAATATTAAGAATTATACTAGAGTAGTGTTTTTAAAATGTAGTTCTAAGTTCCCAAAGGCCCTTTCAGAGATCCATGAAACCAAAATGATTTGCCAACATATGTTTAAAAGCAATGCAGTATTAAAATCCTAGAGAATGTGTCTATTTAAAATTTTAATATAGTAAAAAATATTTAAGAAAAGCTGTATTACAGGAATAATGCTATTAAATGATTTCGGTACAAGGCAGGCTTGGAGTGTAAAACCACTGCATCAAGTCTGAGAAGCCAACTCTTGTTATTATCCCATTGGCAAGGCCACTGCTTTCAGCATCTGGTTAAGGCCAGCATGGTCCAACTAATAGAATATATGGGAAGAAGGAGCAATAGTTTATGGGGAATGGTTACTAAACTAAGTCCCCCAAATTTCATAAATCTGTAGTGCTGCATCCAACATCTGTGGATGTGTAGAGTGTGAATACATCCAGATTCAAGACTTGTAATGGGAGTGACAGCATTGGTCTTAGCCAAAGAGCAGCCTGCTCCATGGAAGGGAAGCTACACCCTGCACATCCTTATTGTTGAATCTGAGGATTCCCTCTGAGTTTTTCTCTCTTTTTTCAAAGTTGGCTTAAACATCTAAAACAAATTGTTGCACGCAACTAATTCTGGGGGAAAAGCAAACATGTATTTTTAAAGGGGAATAAGGTACAATAGGCAGCCAGTGCTTACGTGACTGTCACCGCATTTGGTTCCCGTCATCACAAGTCCTGGGTCTAATATATCTCCTTCATCTTCTTCATTTCGATAGACATGGGTACCACGACAATGAATTACTCTTCCATTTAATTTGATAGTTGTATCAATTGCAACAGCATTGGACTCCAAAGGCTTGGAAGCAGAACTTTGGCACTGTATCTTGCCACATTTCGCATTTCTGGAAAGAAAAATTCGGTGAGTCTCAGTCTTCTGGCTAAGATCTTAGCTTTACACACACCCAACACAAGGGCTTCCATAACATTATTCACTTCCAATAAAATGAAGAGCCTCGAGGGACCCAGTGAGTCACATTCCATGTTATGTGCTGAAAAGTATTATTTCTTAGATGCTGAATGTCCGATTTTATGTTCACTGACCTCAAAATTACCCTACCAATAATAGGGTAAGTAAAAACCAGTATTTTTATATAGAGTTTTATGTACATGTATCCAGACATTTACAGCGACTTTCCATTATTTTATGAGATCAATTTTACTTCCACTTTTCATTACTAAAACCGTTGTTTGTCTTGTGTATCTAAGGATTTTGGAATTACAAGCAAATGAGCATGCTTATAATTATAAGACAAAATACGGCTTGAAGAGCATTTTGAGTCTTGGAACACTATCTCTTTCTTTTCAGTATTAAGTGCAGAGAGTCTTGATCCATATTGGGACCAAAGTATTGGTGGCTTTATTTTTTCTCTTTTTCTTTTAAAGGGGGTTTCTTATGAAAACTGTCTGGAATTGTTGAAAAGCTTTAAGCTTCAAAAGATTTTGTTAGAGAAATCTGCTGAAAGAAAACAGGAGCTCCTATCTGGACTGGGGAAAGTATTTCAGATGATACATTCATACAACCCACAAGTCCTTTCTCTGCTGTTCAATTGACATATTGTTTATCTATGCAATAAGGAACAGCAAGGTTCCACAACCAGAAAAGTCAGGGTATGAACTTGTTCTGAAAGTTTTTAATATAAGCAAAGGAAAAGTGACAATTTTGTCCAACAAAATGGCCAATTAATTTGCAGCTATTTGCAACATAGGCTGGATTCATTTTTCTCATGTTTCAACTTGTGAGGGTACTGCGTTATCTCATCTCACATGAAAAGAGTTGACCTTGTGTCTACCTACCTTGTGTTGCACTTCCTGTAGTTCCCACTGATATCCTTCCCACAGTTCCCATAGGAATCTCCGGCGGCGTTAACTCTCTCAAAGCAAAGGTCGGGGGCTGGCCTTGCTCCTGTACGGAAAAGATTCACAAAGTATGGTGTTTGTGAAAGGTAACTTACCAACTGTATCACACAGCTGCGTAGGATTGGGTATGAACCCATCAATAAGGACAAAATAGTTGCTTCTGTCAGGCCCGCAGTCCTTTTAGGATCTTTGGCCTGCCACACTCTCTCTTATTTTACTATGCTGTTTCATTAATGGGGAATTGGGAGGGGGAATAGTAAGGATTATAATCTGTTGTTGTCAAAATAAAACATTCCCAAGGTCATCCTTTGTCTCTGTAGCTCTGCACCTGACCGGAAGTGGATGGGTGGAATTTCCAGCGTGGCAGTGGAAGATTGCACCATGTGATGGACTTGTGGGTGTGGGGGAAAGAACTTGAACTTTTAACTGGATGGGAACCTCGGAAGCTTTCAGATTCGGGTTTCCACAGATGTACCAACATGTCTCTCTTAATAAATTGGAATTTAGAGGATTACTTTGCCTTGAACTCTGATTTAATTTTGGATGATATTTGAAACGCTGACAGCTTCACTAGAACTAAAACTGTCCTAGCCCACTCTGCAAAATATATTTTATCTAATCCTCATGGGGTTTACCAGAGAATGATTACAGGTAATCCTACACTTACAACAGTTCATTTAGTGATCATTCGAAATTATGGCGGCATTAAAAAAAGTGACTTTGACCGTTTTTCACATTTATGAATGTTGCAGCATACCATGGTCACCTGATCAGAATTCAGATGCTTGGCAGCTGAATTCTATTTATGACAGTTGCAGTGTCCTGGAGTCATGTGATCACTTTTTGTGGGCTTTTGACAAGCATAGTCAATGGGGAAGCCAGATTCACTTAAGAACTGTGTTACTAGCTTAACAACTGCAGCGATATGCTTAACAACTGTAGCAAGAAAGGTCGTTAAATGAGGCAAAACTCAATTGTGGTTGTAAGTTGAAGACCATCTGTATTCATATACAAATAATCTATGATTATCTATATCTAACATATATCCCATATATCTATCTCTCTATCTATCTTGATCTTCCCATCAAAAGACCACATGAAGCCCTTATAAGCAGAAGAACACTGACATCACCTAAACTCTGCTGAAGATGTTACATTGCCTGGTAATGAAACGTTCAGAAACCAACCAACAAGCTCAGAGAACGAACTTACACACACACACGATTATTTGTAATGAAAGCATTAAGAAATATCACACTGCATTTGTGATATTTGTCACTTGGGATGAATGTTTGAATCAATTTTCAAACTTAAAAACAATTTTTTTATAAAAATCACCCAGACTTGACTTGGCTAAGTCACACTATGGTGTTCTGATTTAAGTGTGTTATGTGTGAACCCAGTCACTGCACTTTAAGAATCATGTTAGGATTAGGATAGAGTGATATGGACTCAATCAACATGTTACCCAAGAAACCATAATTCATCAAAGCAAGCCTTAGAATTATGCATAGAAGTAGCTGCCTGGCCTTTACTGATCACAGTAGCCTCTGCAGATGAACACCTGCATTCTCCCTTTCTCTATTCTTCTTTCTTGATGTAATTACAGTTCCATAAACTAAAAATAAGAACAATCTTCTCCTTCCTTTTCCTTATACCTGTGAATACAAGGGCCCTCTGTCTTTCACAGAGATTGGTCCTCCTTACCATATCCCCAGAGCTGCACACATTGCTGCTCGTACGTCAGACACATTCCATTGTAGCAATATGCCCTGCCATCCTCACATGGGGTACCGTCCATCTGATAGAAGTTTGCAGGGCAGAATGGGGATTTGCCCGAACAGTATTCCGGTAAGTCACATGTTCTCTCCTGTTCCCGGCAAAGAGTTCCAGGTGAAACCAACTAAAGGAAGAGAAAATAATTATATATTTATTTCAGGATGGTGTGGAATACTTGGCATTTCAGTTAAAGCAGCTAAGCATTGATCTTGGTGCTTAAATATGTATATATCATAGATTTATTCTGGAGACAAGCCGGACTGATTTTCAGTTCTCTTCGTTCTGTATAGCAAATACCATTTCCATTCAACCTAATTCCTAAAGCATCACTAAGGGAACAAACTCTTCATTATTGCCCCCAAGTTACATTTTTTGTTGTCTCAACTCTACGAAAATAATCTCTTTTTGTCAAATATCTGAGGACATTTTTTCAACCAAAGCAATCTTGAACCATGTCCTAATCTAGTCTTCCTGCTCAGTAATGCTTCATTATGAATCACTTATACCTTTACTCCCTAGGAGAACCCATAACAGAGGGAGAGACCAGAGTTGGAATAGAAAATATTAAGCTTTCTAGTAGAGTCAATAATTTCCCAAAAGAATGCAAATGACCAGCTGTCTGCAAGGAGTATAAATCCATTCCCCACCATCCAGTCAGAGCTGAAGAAGCTGTTTGGCTGAGAAGTGAAATGTCTTCAAAGAAAAACAAGAAAGTCCTGTTGCCTCTTGAAAAAGCACCTTTGGGATGGAAAATATTCTATGTTCAATTTCCAGCATTTTCTGTTTTGTTTTGTTTTTAAGTATATTGTATTTAATGCTTAAAAGCTCCTGGCAGGAGGAACTGATAACTTTTAGGAAGTGGCTTAATGGACATAGAACAAATAGAACATCTGGTATATATTATATACATTTTAAACGATCATTTTAATAGGCAATATTCTGCTAGCACTAGGCTGCCCTATTTATTTTCAGCCAGATCATGTTTCTAAAGCTGATTCTGGAACTTCCTTTGCTTAACAAATGCAAGAAAGGGAAAGAACTACTGTTTGCATGCAACACTTAAGAATCACTGATACTTTTCACCCTAATGGGGGATGTGGTTGCTGCTTGAATTTGCGTGGAAGGTACTTTTGCTCTGTGATGGTATCCAGACAGCTGTATTCAGCTGTCACCATGTAAAGGAGTAAGCTTTTGAACGCCACCACAAACAATCCAAAATATCAGATGGTAGGGCTGTGCAAAAATCCAAATGTTGCCTATTGAGTGGCTTTGCCTGACCAGTTGGCCACAAATGTAGGGCCAACGGGAGCAGCAATTTTAAGCAAATCCTAGGGATGCATTTATGAAAGCAGGGCCTCCAGGAGAAGTATGGGGAAAAACCAGCATACCAAGACTATTTTAAGTACATTTTTCTAAGAAAGTTATAATGTAAAGTGATACACAGGAATCTTGTCTGTATATTTATCTACTCCACCCTAACCAAGAAAGGAAGCTCAATCTGTGGAGAAAATTCAGATTTCTCAAATTCAGTAAACTATAACAGACAACAGAAAACTATCAGTAAGAAGCAGAGTCAGAGAAAACTTTAAATGAAGGTTTTGTCTTGCCAGACACCATATAAAAAAGATTGGTAATGCAAGCAAGCCGAAGGCTTAACTTCAGGCCCAGCTGGGTCAATCACCTCCTTTGAAAGACAAGCTTCATGTTTGTAGTTCTAATCTCAGAGTGGGACTAATTTTAGCCAAAACAGCTGCTTTGGGCAGCTTCCCAAAGATATGAAAGTGAGAAAATCAGAACTTGGTTGTCTCTATCTCTCCTATGCAATCCAGCAGGAGAGGCATGTGGTGGGTACTGTCAGCCAAGGAATGTCAGTTGGTGGGGCCCTGAAAAAGAATGGTGGCAGCCCTCTGGAACACAATCCCTCCAGAGATTAAGTTGGCCCAATCCTGCCGGCCTTCCACAGGGCCTTGAACACCTGGTTCTGTGTTCAAGCTTAGGGTCTTGAGTGTATGACAGCACCTGTTTCCTGGCTATACTAAGGGCTTTTTATGATTCTCAAGCTTCTATGTGTTTTATTATGCATTTTATTTTGTATTTGTGTTTATATATTATTCTTAATGTTGTGAGCCACCAAGAGTTATGTACTTGAGATGGGCAACCATATAAATTGAATAAAATGAATAAATAAACTTCAGTTTTGCTTAGGCTTCTCTGCTTTGTCTTGACTCAGAAAGTTGGCATGCCATGAATTCATTTTGACAGCATTTTTCAAAAGTTATTCATGCTTCTCTTCTTCCTAGGACTGAGAAGGAATAACTGACTTGCTCTCCCTGATACCCAGGTAGCTTTCATGTCTAGAAGAGGACCACAATTCATAATCTCATAGTTTCTAGACCATGTCCTTAATCACTAAATCAAACTGACTCTATGAACTTTTGCGCAATGTCATAAAGTTCCTGGTAACAAGTAAAATTGGCCATACAATAGCAAAATCCAAGGCCCTTGAACAGTTGCAGTTAAACAAACACCTGTTTTAAATGACTGAGTTTCCTGAGAATAAATGCAGAAAGAATGTATGCATATTTGTAAGTAAAATTATTTCCTGATAACTTCTGCAATTCTGTATGTTGTTGTTGTTTATTGCAAAGTCATGTCTAACCCTTTGCAGCCCCATGGACAACATTTCTCCAGGTCTTCCTGTCCTCTACCATCCTCTGGAATCCATTTAAGCTCACACCTACTGCTTCAGTGACTCCATCCAGCCATTTCATTCTCTGTCATCCCCTTCTTCTTTCACCCTCAATCTTTCCCAGCATGAGGCTCTTCTCCAGTGAGTCCTTCCTTCTCATTGTGTGGCAAACGTACTTGAGTTTCATCTTCAAGATCTGGCTTTCTAAAGAGCAGTCAGGGTTGATTTCCTCTAGGACTAATCAGTTTGATCGCCTTGCAGTACAAGGGACTCGCAGGAGTCTTCTCCAGTATACATTATGTATACTTAAACTCATACACTTTAACACATATCCTTGAATTATGATATTGGTATGTGTGTGTGTTTGTGTGTGCATGTGTGAATGCACGCATGTGCGCACATGCACAAACACACACAGAGTGTAGCATGTTAAGAACATTGCTTGATAGGTGGTTATGATGGGTGGAGTGTACCCTCTGGACACCTGAAGCTGGGGTTCTTTAAGACCTTCCCCACAATCTCTACTTCTTTCCCCACACCCATGGGGATCCTCTTTGGTATTGTGCCACCAACCCAGTCCTCTCTGGCGCTTAATTACTCACAAGTAGATGAAGCAATCATGTAACCCAAACCCTGCTTTTCTTCCTGTTGCAGTGATTCAGAAGAGGATGTGTACCCTGGGGAATCTTTCCAAATCAGAGGGCTGATTCAAATGAGAATCCAAGCCTTTATTATGCATATTTGAAATTAAGAAATTAAACAGGAATTGAAAGGCAGAGGAAAAAGGAAGGTAATCCCACCTTGCATTTGTGACAGCAAGTTCCATGAGCACACTCAGCGTCCTGCTTCAGAGTGCAATTAGTAGCATTGCAACAAGGATTATGACATTCCTGCAGAAGAAATAACAGAAATAACACGTGCTACAACTGACAGAACAGATGTTCTATATCTGAAAACACTGGAAAGCATTTTGCTGTCTTACTGGGTGGCTTGTAAGATTGTAGCTAGATATGCTTTTACTTTTCATGCCAAGCACAGCAATCTCCAAGAAGCTTCAAAGTTGTTTTTTAAACATGTCACATCTGGGACTCAAATTCTTCAATTCTCAAAATAATTGAGATCAAAACACCAAAATATCAGGTCTGAGTTTCTCAAACAATGGAATCTGAACTTAAGTGTCTTGGACAATTGCATCAGTATTAGCTCAGTGCTGTTTTATCTGAATACTTAATTTCTAATGCTTTTGGACTGCCTTCGTAGATTCTTAGCTCTAGAAAGAAGAGGAGTGATCTTCCTCTCAAGTAGCAAAAAAGGGAATGAGGAGGTGTGGTGGAAGGAAATGGCTCTGGATTTTCTCCCATGTTCATTAAGTTACATTAAGCCTCATTGCTACAATAAACAGAAGATTTCAAACCAGAAAAATATTTGGTGGAGGCACTAATAGGAAAGATAACTAGAGGAACATGCTTCTCATTATTTCTTAAGGGATACCTACATAAATACTAATTCCCAACTGACTCTGAAAATCTATGAAAGAAACCAAAAGGAATTACCTCCACTTCTCCACAATCACATTCTTCCCCTTCTTCCAGATATCCATTTCCACACCTCTGTCCTCCATATAAGGTCCTTGTATCTGGCATATTGTAAAGACACATCCCACCACCAGATTGCAAATACCGTTCCAGCTCTTTCCTATTGCATTCATTGAAGACTCTGGGGAAAGGTGCCCTAAAAAACACCCAAGGAGCAATCTTGAAATGAGTTTTATTATTCAAGCATTAGTACCTCTGAAAAGTTTTGGTAAAAAAGTTAGGCTTTATTACTTTAAAAGAAAACCCAATAAAATACACACGAACATAAAAAGGAAAAGGAAAAAGGGGCAGATAGAAGGGAAAAGTTAAAAAGTGACAAAAATACATAAAATAACACATATAAAAATGATGTTTTCAATACAGCGACAATTATATAATACAACAACCTCTAAGTTTGAGTAAACCTTTAAAGAATTAACAACCAATATTAAAAAGCATATTCATAGTTTAACTTTAATCTAAAATATAGAAGCTTATTAACTGTAAATAAATCATAGCTGTATACACGTAGTCCTCAGTTTATATCAATTCATTTAGTGACTGTTCAAAGTTACAATGACACTGAAAAAATGACTTATGACCACCATTGCAGTATCTCCAATGTCATATGATCAAAATTTGTACACTTGGCAACTGGCTCATATTTACATAAAAACCATGTTATTGATTTAAAACTAAGTGATCCATTTAACAATTGGGTCAAGAAAAATCATAAAATAGGACAAAATTCACTTAACAACTGTCCTACTTAGCAACAGAAATGATGGGCTCAATTATGGTCTTAAATTGAGGACTAGCTCCATTTGACAATCCACAATATTTCTGTAGCCAAATTAAATCTAATCCTCAAATCTCAAAGTCAAACCTTCATTTTTCTGTTGATCCTGCAGAAAAATCTAACAATAGTCCCCAGGCTGCAAGCTCTACTTGTTCCTTTAATAAATATTATTGTAACCCTGGTGACTCACTTGACTGAGTTCACTAAAAGTAGGACTACTACTTGAGAGGAAGGAAGGAAAGAGGAAAAAAAGTTGGTCCACTTTGCTGGAAAGTTGATGTTGGCTGAATGACAATTATGTCTCTGATCATCTCTAGAACAAGGGCTACAACTTCAAATGACAAATTCTAACTTGCTAGCTGCTGTGATTGTTTTCCTAGTTGGAAATAATTGCCTTTAGAAGAGTAACTAAAATGTTTGGTTCCTGACGAACCAGAGATACCATTGGACCAAGTGCCTATAAAGGTGAAAACAAGCAGTGCATATCTCTTTGGGCGAAAGAAGGAATTTAGTTTTGAACTGATACCCTCTCAATGTTAACAGTGTTTTGCTCATTTTTTAAATATACAAAACAACTGAAAAAAATTAAAATTAATGCCAACTTTTAGCATTAAAATAAATTCTATTGAGGCAATGAAAAAAGGGTACTGTGATGTCTTGTGCAGTGTGAAATTACTGTATAATATTGAATTATAAGATTACTTAAATATGATACTAAATACTTGTGATGTTACAATATAAGCCCTGACTTTTGAACATGTGTACATAAAACCTTTCTTGCCTGATGACACTGTTCTCCATCTTGCCTATTTTGATCTTGTTTATGGATGCCCTGAATGGGTTATGTATCACTCATAGCCAAAAAAGTAATTCAGATAAAGCCCCCTTCCTTGTGAAGGCCTTAATTTAAATGAAACATTTCATTTCAGAGCTGTGGTGGCACAGTGGTTAGAATGCAGTATTGCAGGCTGCCTCCAATTTGGCAGTTCGAATGTCACCAGGCTCAAGGTTGACTCAGCCTTCCATCCTTTTGAGGCGGGTAAAAGGAGGACCCAGATTGTTGGGGACAATATTCTGACTCTGTAAACCACTTAGAGAAGGCTATGAAGCACTGTGAAGCGGTACATAAGTCTAAATGCTATTGCTATTACTGTGAATTTTTTGTACATAAACAACTTACCCTGTTGCAGCAGCCATAATACATCCTCCATCTCTGGGACTGGCAGAGCAGCAGCCAACTGAATCATGACTCATACCAAAGTTGTGGCCCATCTCATGAGCCATAGTGGCGGCAACTCCAATGGCATTTTCAGAGTGATCCTGTCCAAGGACAGAATTAAGATGACTTAATATTACAATTCTATGGTATATTTCCTCCTCCTGGCTCATTCAGCCAAGAAGAGTGCATTAAGATCATACCCCAATCTTGTCCATTTTAAATACATGCCAGTTGCCATGCACTCAAAGTTTGATCATGTGGGAATGCTATAATGTTTGTAAGTGTGAGAAGTGGCCATAAGTTATTTTTCAGTGCCATTGAATGGTCATTAAATGAATGGCTGTAAGTCGATGACTACCTGTATAACGGAACATAACTTTTTTTAAGGAATACATTCTTACAAAAACATTAAGGGCCTATTCATAGTTCATTCTACCAAATAATTGGCTTGATATAATGACCACCCCACATGAGGGAAGTACTGTTTGTCCTGCCAAGAATTAATATTCATATGTATACATCTTGTGAACATGAAGAATTATCAACTGAAAGATTCAAATTCCACTTAATTCTGTTTTAAAGCCATTTAAAATAGTGGCCGTAATTTATTTTTTAGTAGTTTAGTATCATATTCCTTATGTCAACTATGCACCTATAAATAAGTACTATATTTCTTGAGTGTTCCAAAGCTACTCCTAGAAAGTTTTACTGGGTGAGCATGTGTTATTTGATTGAAGTTGCAGCCTGTACAAAACAATTTGGGCAGAAAATAGTAGAAACACAGTGTCCCTTCTGGTTATTTTGATCCCTTTTGTGGACAAACCTATCAGCAAAAACGTTACTTTTCTTCACCAAACCCTTCTGAAAAAAGTTTAATTTTCCCTCCCTTCCCCATGATTAAACAATCTGGGTTTTCAAAGCAAACCATAGCACTAATGTCCATTAAAGAAACTGGACCCTGAAATCCCACTCCTCTGATGAAAAAAAAAACCCCCAGCCTTAAGATCTCTTTTTGGGTTTCTTCCAGTTGTGAAATTTACTACCGGTTCTGTGGGCGTGGCTTGGTGGTGATGGTCCTGTGACTGGGTGTGGCCAAGTC
>JAPKID020002894.1:0-12848 GCA_026931265.2 Tropidonophis doriae
TTTCATTTCTATTTATCTCATGTAGAATATCAGTGTTAAGAGTTCCTCTAATCTACAGCCAAGTGCTGCTTTTGTAAGACAATTCTAAATATCCTATCAATCCAACAATAGTTCTTTTTTTTTTTCTTTTTTACGTTAAGCTCACTTTGTAGTTGAGGAACTCTGCTCGTAAACATGTCTGGCTGGCTTGCAATAATGTAATTACCTCTTCACTATGATTCAGAAGCTGCAGGTAAGCCATAATCTAGTTGCCTGGCTACTGACCTAGTTTAACAGCAGAAGTAACATATTTAGCACATTAATGGAAGGACGCCACTGGTTACTACTGGTAGATTTTAGGCTGGGAAGAAGCAGTCGATGTCATTCCCTCTAAAAGCAAAATTGTACAACAAAGGGAACGAAATCGGGACCATGGAGATGAAAAAACAAGGAGGTAGACAGCTTGTAAAGATCCAATAATAAGTATATTTCTTAGAAGATAAGTTTGGAGTGAAACAGAGCCCGCCAGAGCTGGGTGATGATAATAAATAAAAAATACATTGAAAACAAAAGGAATTCAACATTCAGGGCTCATGGGAAGCATGCTATCTATTTTATAAGTTAGAAAGAATAGATGCAGGGGCAGTTTTTCCCACCTCAGCTGCCACACAAATTCAGCTTCCAGATAAAATGGATATTCTTGTGCATTGCCCTTACTTTCTACCTTGTGCCCAAGATTCAAGGCAGTAGTAGATGGTATTCTTGTCTGGTCTATTTCTCTACAGAAATAGTTTAAGTTGCAAGATGACAGTTAATAAATAGGTGGTGACTCTGCTAAAGAACTAATTTCTATAACGCTGCCATAATACCTACTAAGACTCAATTACTATTATTCTTCCCTTTCTAGTACCTATCTCTCTCCTAGTACCTATCTCTTCCCACTTATGACTATAACTTGTATCTTTATCATTTTTATTGTCATTGTTATTCTTAACTCTGATATTGTTAGTGTTTATTCAGTGCAGGGACTCAAATAATTTAATAATTATTCAAATAATTTAATAATTTCTTTGCTCTAATGACCAGGGTAGGCGGGGCTCAGTGGTCATGTGACTGTGTGGGCGTGGCCAACTCAATGTCACTCAGGTTGATGGGAGCTTGGCCTTAGCTGTGACAATGGAATAAGGGTTAACTGGAGAGGCAGTTTCTGTAAGCAGGGCAATAAAGATGAGTCTAGAAACACCACCAGAATGTTTCTTTCCTGCCTTCCTTACAGGATTAGCCCTGTGAAGTGGAAAAAACACAAAAGGAGATTTTTTCCAACAACCGGTTCTCCGAACTGCTTACAAAACAATACAATACAATAGCAGAGTTGGAAGGGACCTTGGAGGTCTTCTAGTCCAACTCCCTGCCTAGGCAGGAACCTTAATACCGTTTCAGACAAATGGCTATCCAACATTTTCTTAAAGACTTGCAGTGTTGGGGCATTCACAACTTTTGGAGGCAAGCTGTTCCACTGATTAATTGTTTTAACTGTCAGGAAATTTCTCCTCAGTTCTAAGTTATTTCTCTCCTTGATTAGTTTCCACCCATTGCTTCTTGTTCTGCCCCCGAGGTGCCTTGGAGAATAGCTTGACTCCCTCTTCTTTGTGGCAATCCCTGAGATAATAATTTCGTTTTGATACAGCTACTGTAATGCTGCATTGTATCGTATCTCTTCCCTTTTCTCTCGACCTACCTCTGGAACCAGCTTTGCTTTTTGGAATTGAGTAACAAAGGAGGAAGCTTGTCCCCCACATTCCACACCCACAGGAATCATACAGTCACCTTCTCCGACTGGCAGGCAGGGAACGTAATCTTTGAACCCGTCCTAGATGCCAACCAGACGGTGCTGGGCCAGTTTGTAAGACCGAAGGGGTGGAAAAAGAAGCGTATTTTCCCCCGAAACTTCGGACATAATAAGATCATTTCCCCCTCTAACCTACGAGATACCACCGGTTTTTTCCCCCTTAAGCAGGCTCAATCAACCATTCTCGGCATGAGGAGGACGCAGACCTTGCTTCGGGAAGGAAAGAAGGGACGACCGTAAAGGAAGGCATGTGAGGAGGCTCCCCGGCCACACTTCGCTTTCCCGTCACCTCACCTGGCCATATGGTCACCCCGCTGTCCAGCTTCTGTCAGCGTCCTCTACGGTCTCCAGAAGGGAGTCGCATCTCTCTTGCCTTTCCGCCACAGGATCCCGGAGCTGAGAGAGGAGAAAGCCGGGAGGAGGATCCTGTGAGCCCAGCTGAAGCCTCCGAATCGGAGGGTCCCGGATCTCCCGCCCTTCCCGGGGCGCATCCCTTTTCGCCGGCACCCAACGGAGGGACTTACCGCTGCCGCTCTTCTCTCCGTCCGGAGCCTGCCGGGGCTCTCTCTCCAGCCACGTCCTCAGGACGAGGGAGCTCGGCCGAGGCGGCCAATGGGAACGAGGCTGGGGTTGACGTAACGGGCCCAGGGCGGCCGCTTTGAGCGGTTCGGCAGTCACGGCCCCGCCTTCTGACCTTGTTACCCAATCAGCTCGTACATTCTTAGGGACATTTCAGTTCCCGAGGCGCAATCCCGAAGCGTCGTTAAGCAACCGTCGTCTCGGGGACGTCACTGGCCAATGAGGGGCCGCTCTCGGCTGAGGGCGGGCGTTCCAGTTTCATGGGCTGACGTCACGAGAAGGTTGCCCAATTCGGGGGGCCTAAAGGAGACTCTTTCGAAAGTTCAGCTCCATCGGCTTCGCTGGCAGCCGAAATTTGAGAAGCTGGCGATGCCGTGGAATCCCCGACGAGCCCGCGCTCGGCAGCCCTCCCTGGTGAGCCCGGGAGACACACGCTACCCACGGCAGCGTCATCTTTAAAGTCAAACCAACCAGCTTCTCCAAACAAACCACACGCGCCATAGAAAGCGGCCATCCCTTCGTACCAGGCTGACTTCCAGCCTGACAGGCGGCGTAGCCAATGACCGCTCCCTTTTCCGACGTACAAGCGCGTTCGACGGAAAGATGCCCAATGGAGTGAGGCGAGAACAAAAGGTCAAAGGGGCATCGCCGAATACCTTTTTCTGATAGGCGGGACCCAAGGCCGGCCTTTGCCAACCGACCAATTCACGTCGGCCTAGGGCGGCGCGAACACGGACCGCGACCAATCCGCAATGCCAGTAGGCGGGATGGACTGAGCGGGAGCCGCAGGACCGAGTGGGGTATCCCGTAACCGACGCGACGGAGGCGCCATGGAGCTGGGGGCAGGCGGCGCGACCGCGCCCGGTCAGCGGGGCGCGGCGGCGCCGGGCCGCCTGCTCCTCTTGCTGCTGGGGGGGTATGGGGGGGGTGGGTCGGGTTGGGTGTGGCCGTGGCCCTCGGGGGGCGGCGGGGAGGGGGGGACAGGAACGGACACGGAAACCGGCCGGGAGCCGGACTACGAGGCCTTGCCCCGCGGCTCCGCCGCTTCCACCCACATGCTCGCAGGGGCTGTGGCTGGGGTGCTGGAGCACAGCGTTATGTACCCGGTGGACTGTGTCAAGGTGAGGAGAGGCGGCGAGCCGCGTTGGTGCCTCCGAGGGGCGGCGGGGCGGGCAGGGAGCAGGGACAGGCGATGTCTTCGAGGAGGGCTGGAGCAGGATCGCGCAGGGCCCCTCACGGGTGTGCTCCGTGAGGTCGGACATTGACCGGTGAGGGGGGAAATCCTTCGGCTCCCTCCGAATTGCTCCCGTAAGCGGCAAGGAGATGTGACAGAAGGTCAAAGGGATGCGCCTCTCGGGGTGGTTGCAATGAATTAGGCCAAGAAGAAGAGGGAGCAACAAGTAATTGTGTCTTTTGCGGTTGGCGGCAATGGGCAGTCTTCCGAGTCCCGAACTTGAGATGACAGTTAAGAAGCATTGCCATCAGCGACTGAGAAGTAGGATCGGTTTCTTCCATCTCAGATGGAAGTCCCTTTTTGCCTGCAAAACGGATTGGACTCAGCTATTGCATAAGAGATCTTGGGACAGGGAGAGGGGCAGGGGATTGTTTGGAAGTTTATTATACCTCCAGACACCTTTCATGGAATCATATTGCCTGCAAAAAATCTCATGTAAGTAGGGGGAGAGAGAGAAAGAGCATACAGCAGAATTAAAGCAGAGACTCAAATGCTGAAGGTTTGTAAACGGGAAGTGGGTGGACAGAGTTTGGCTGGGAGAACTTATTTGAGTAAATCTCTAAACATATCTAACCTACTCCCCCCTCCCCCCCATCCCCGCACTGGCAGACAAGGATGCAAAGCCTGCAACCAGAACCTGCTGCTCGTTACCGGAATGTGCTGGAGGCTTTGTGGCGGATTGTCCGAACTGAAGGGATCTGGAGACCTATGCGTGGATTGAACATCACAGCTACAGGGGCTGGTCCTGCCCATGCCTTGTATTTCGCCTGCTACGAAAAATTGAAAAAGACACTTACCAACCTTATCCATGCTGGGGGCAATAGTCACGTGGCCAACGGTATTATCCCTTCCTGCCTCCTAACCCCATCCTGGGGTTCTAGTTGTACCAGTTGGGGCTCAGAGTGAGAGGATGCCAGATTTATTCTTATTATTCTGGCATTGGTACTCTCTGAACCCTCAAGGTTATGGACATTATTTCATGATGCTGTATTCTGCTTGCAGCAAAACAGTATGTTAGCAGTATGAGCAATATGTGATCTTTAGGGATTTAGGGATAAAAATGGGCAAATAAGTTTTCTGGCATGTGTTTTTGTGTCTTATGTGAGAAAGTGATGTGATAGAAGAGTGACTATAATTGCATATATTTCTATTTTTTAAAACTGATGTGCTTAAGATACATATGCTTGTATTTGCCTCAATGCTTCTTTCTTTTAGCAACTTAATTGAATGGGGAGAATTCCAGGCTTGCTGTAACAGGTGCTCTTCCATTCATTTAGTCAAATCTGCTTCCTAAGAATAGCTTATTTCTAATGCTTCTGCTTAATCTCTGATCATCTGATTGTGGTATTTTATCTCCTAAAATCTAAGACAAAACTCATCATCCCCTGCATCTTGTTGACATTTTAGGAGAAAAATAGTATAGATAGTCCTCAGTTTATGATCACAATTGGGACCAGAATGTTGCAGTCATAAGTCAATTCAGACCCAATTTTATGATCATTGTTATGAAGGTCAGTGAATCGCCATGGTTATTAGTACATCTGTAGTCATTAAGCAAACCCCAAGGTCATAAGTGTGAACTCATTCTTTTGAAGAGGCATTTTTGCTGCAAATTGGCAAAAATGGTTACAAATACAGTAGCTATTATGTGACTATAGGACATAGGTTATAAAAGCTGGTTGCCAAATGCCTGAATTGCAATTTTGTGAACCTGAGGGTGGTGCAATGGTTGTAAGTGCAAGGACAGACTTTTTCAGCACTATCTAACTTTTGAAGAGTCACTAAAAGTCAAAGACTGTTTATAAGGATGTAATTAGCAGGTTTTTGCAACACTTCAGTCAGGATCCAAAAGGTGCTGCAGAGGGAGAAGGAGTATGAAATTAGCATTTGCCTGCAACATTGTAAAGTAGCTGTACCTTCTCCTGAGTCCTATTTCTTCCTGTCCCTGCTTTTACTCTTTCTGAAACACTTATAAAAGATCAAAACTGAAATGCTGCATAGCTTACTAATAGAATAATTTTAGCTTTTGTTTATTTCATATTAATTACAAAGATTTTAACTAAGATGTTTAGAAGATATTCTGTTTCTTTTTTTCTAGTTGTAAATGGAATTAATTTGGAGAAATGTATTAGAATCTTGATTATTTCTGCTGTTCTCATTTAAAATTAAGGCTTACTTCTGCATAAGGTATTTGTCTTTGGAAGGAATGGCTTATGTCCCTGTTTTCACATATATAATATTGTGATGGCCTAATCTGGGATGTCATGAAGACCCTCATGGGTCTAATCTCAACTTTTCTTCACATTTAACAGTCCTTGTCTTGCAGGTGCAGCAGGCTGTGTGGCAACGTTGCTTCATGATGCAGCAATGAATCCAGTGGAAGGTAATACTGTTTTTCGTGTATGCTCCATCTTTCATGAAGATATCACCAGGAAATATTCCCTTGTTTGTGAGAAGAAAGGGGGACAGAACAATTATTTCCATAAATTTTATTTGGTGGATTTCATTGACTGAAATATGTTTGTTCAATTTCTGTGTCAGCTCATCTTTGTCAATAACTCTGCAGTTTACAATTTTAAAAACTTTAAAAAAAAATAGTAAAACAATGAAAAAATCCAAGATATATAAGAACAAGGTATTGGCCAGTTAATAGGGGCCCTAGCACATTCAGAACTCCAGGCTCAGGGGCATAGCCAGGTTTTTAGGACCTTATAAAAGGCTAGCAGGAGTGGGGCCGTTCTGATCTCTGATGGGAAGATGTTCCATGGAGCAGGGGCCACTTCAGGAAAAGCTTGCCTCAACCATATGGTCTTGCCCTGTTATAAACATTAAAAAGTGAATGAAAATTATATTGTATCATGACCATGTTCCGTTCTTTCTGTAAAAAAAACGAAATTCATTCTAATGGTCCTAAATATTTTCCACAATCTAGAAAGAGGGCATCTGGGTCTGCTGATTTAATGCAATTGTGTAAGGTTTGATAGATTGATAGTATATTCCAATACTGAGATTTATGTGAGAACTGTATTGAATACTGAAGCGTGAGAGTCCGTGTGTGTGTGTGTGTGTGTGTGTGTGTGTTTGCGTGCGCGCACACACACTCACTGAATGCATACTGTTTATGCTGCTTTATTCATTAGAGTTTTTTTCTTTCTTTCTGTCCCACCTTCCAATATGGTCGGATTGCGGTTATCATCCATTTCCAGTGGTAAAACAAAGAATGCAGATGTACAATTCTCCATACCAACGAGTAACAGACTGTGTGCGTGCTGTGTGGTGCAATGAAGGGGCAGGAGCTTTCTACCGAAGCTATACCACTCAGCTGACCATGAACATCCCTTTTCAGGCTATCCATTTCATGGCATATGAATCCCTACAGGAGCACCTCAACCCCCACAGACAGTACAATCCTAGTTCCCATATGGTGGCAGGTGCCTGTGCAGGTGCCATTGCAGCTGCTGCCACCACACCTTTGGACGTTTGCAAAACATTGCTGAATACACAGGAAGCCTTGGCACTGAATACCAACATCAGTGGGCACATCACAGGTATGGCTCACGCATTCAGGACGGTGTACCGCGTGGGCGGGCTAACTGCGTATTTCCGTGGGGTTCAGGCACGTGTCATTTACCAGATGCCCTCCACAGCTATTGCATGGTCTGTGTATGAGTTCTTCAAGTACATCTTAACAAAGCGAAAGGAGGAACGGTTGTCCGGGAAGTGAAATGGCGTTATCGGTTTGGCTGGTGCCAAACACAGATGACAAGCAAGACTTTGGAATACTGATGCCGCCTCTTGCCTGCTGCTGCATTTTGCACAGCCCATTGTTCTCTCAATGGAAAGTATACAGCAAACAGCAACTTCACCTGCTTTTAGCTTATCATCTAACAAACATGCCCCAGGTGTGGGATACAAATAAAGACCAGAGTGGAATTACTGTGAGCATATTGGAAATTGGGGTGATAGCCTGCATTCTCAGAAATGATTGCAGGTAAGAGTTAGTAGAGGCAGAAGAAGTGTTAGCTAAGCTGTTGTCTATTAGCACTCACACAGACCTCATGCTCTTTGAGAAGGCTTTGATTGTTGTGGCCCTTGGCACTTCCAATAAAGTCTGCTTTATTGTCCTAGGCCTTGTCTCTTTCTTACCAGATGATTCTGAGCATTTCTTTATGGAAGAGGGTGGGGAACATGCAGCTTTCCTGATGGTGTCAGATTCCAACATTAATTAGCCCCAGCAAACCTTTCCTTCTTAGAGATAAGGTAGATTTATTCCCCTTGTATGACAGGAATTGTTTTGTCTTCTCATCCAAAGAGGTGGAAGATAAGTAAGATTCCCTTTCATAGTGCTGAATGTTGTATGATGTGCATTGAAGTTCAAAGAAAAGTCTGTTCTCTGTTGGATGCTACTCATAAAGCATTTGTGACTTTTCAACACTTAGCACAGTCTATTCAGCACTATTGCCCTTCCACTTAATCTCAGTATGTATGAGAATAGTGAAAAAGAGACACTGTCTGCTTTAACTTGTGACCTTCAACTGACTTGTTAGGTGTTGTATTAAAATTACACTGTGAAGAAGTTATATAATACATATAGGAATGGAATAATTAGTTCACATGCATATACACAAGTTCTGATACGGAAGAACAGATGGGTACCAAGCTGCAATTGAAGAACAGAGACAGGTGCTCTTGTAGAGCATGTTTCTCCAGCCACACTTGTAAAATATGCTGCTCTGCATTAGCTTGAGTTTGTAATAATAAGGCCTTTTTCTGTCTCCACCAATGAAATAGGAATTTAATAGAGGGGATATTAATTCTGTAATTGTTAACGTTTAACATGGAGTACCATAGTAAGAACAAATTTAACTTCAAGTTGCAGAACCTTTAACAGTAATAAATGCATTTGTCATTATTAGGAATTGTGATTAGCTTTCCTTCTTCCCGGGGTTTAGAAGCTGATATTTTATCATATAGAGACTATATAGAGGCAATAAATATAGCAATGCAGTTAAGGCAGTGTTTTTTAGTATGATGTTAATAGTTCTGTTAAAATGCAACATAAATATTTGTATATTATTGCTCTCTTATCTGCTTCAGGTGAGTATGGTATATTCCAGCTTTACATTCCTAGCAATGCATCAAGGAGAAGGGACGTTCCTGAACCATAATTTGAACCAAAGTAGGAAGAAAATATTTTCTCCTTGAAGTGTCCTTTTGTTCATGCATAACTGCCTCGCTGCATCTTAATTTATCTTCTACGGACTTCTCTTAGCCTTGCTAGAGACTTTTGTCCTAGGAAATGTCACCACTTGGGAACACATGCAATGATATATATACTCTTACTGTAGCAATGTCTATTGTTAGGAAAATGCGTTTTGCATTTGTTCTCAGCTGCTGCTTTACTCTGGTATCACCCTCCCTCACAGGAATTAATTTTATGATGTTTCCTGTGTCCCTGCATATTTTAAGACGATTCTATAGCTATTTGTGATATCTGGGAATTGCAATCACAGCACATCTGGACGACACTGGATCAGATTAGAAAAGATTAGGAGGACAAGAGTGAAAATGGAAATGATTTATCTCATCTACAGATGACTTTATCCATACTCCCTGCTAATATCATCTAACTAATCAATAGGGATGAGGATAGGAGTTCTCTCTCCCTGTCATAAAGCTTGGGTAAAATAATTCCATTCTTATCAGAGATCTCTCTAAACAAAGATACGAATCTTTAAAAGTTAAAGGATGATTCCTTGTATGCAGCCACCAGATGCACTCAAGAACTTTTTGTTTGGCTGCTCATAGGTTGAGCCACTTTCTGTTGTGGTTATGAAACGATGAGAATAAATCTTTTTAGATATTTCCACAGCTACACATTCTTAGGCATCCTGTCTGCGTAGTCTCCCCAAATGTGAGCCCAAGGTAAGGATCGTTTCCCGTCTCTCTTTTCCACTTCTTTGATTTCAGGTATTGGAATATTCATGCAGCAATACAATTAGGCTGGATTTTGGAACTAAGGTATGAATATTTTATAAAGTATGTATGAATATTCTGAGAATGAAGGATTATGGAAAGAGCAGTAGGCAGTTTTGGTATCAACAGCTAGCTGATAAGGGAACATGAAGGCCTTCCAAGATGCATGTTGATAGGTCATCAGGACTGAAATTGGTGATCGTAATATTTTTTTATGTATTATATATTTGAAGATTTAATCAGATAGAAGCCAACTGGATATCAATTGTCACTGGTATTCATTCTATTTACTCTTGAAAGGAATATTATCCTTCTCCACAATTGATATATGGAGTCCTTAAGGCTCTCTGAGCTTGGTTACTCAATTGCAGAAGTTTCATTATTTGTCTAGATAAAATCATCATGACACTGATGATGTTGCTTAGTTAGTTAATGAAACATTAGGAAGGTAACAACCAAGCTCTGAGAGCACCAATGGTTCCACTGTTCAGTTCAGCGCTGAACTGCATATATCCTCTTCTATTGGAATTATTTGATATACAGTATTTAGCATCAGGAGAATTATTCCTGCTGTAATAATTATAGTGGTAGGCTTCTTAAAAAGCACAAAATACAAAATATTATCTGCTGGATACTATATTTCCATTATTGCTAATTTGGTTGGTTGATTAATTTTATTCAAAGACATCCTAAATGTAGAACCACTCTTCTGTGGTGGGGCAGAAAGGGGAAATGTTAGTTGTGTGCTACATGACAAATGAAACAACAGTCTCCTCTGCTTAAGAAGAGAACACGGTCAATCAATCAGAATAGAGCTGGATGGGACCTTGCAGGTCTTCTAGTCCAACCCCTGCTCAAGAAGGAGACCCTATATGATTTGAGACAAGTAGCTTAGCTGTCCAGTCTCTTCTTTAAAATCTCCAGTGATGAAGCACCCACAATTTCTGAAGGCAAGCTGTTCCATTGGTTAATTGTTTTCATTTAATTATTAATTTGTTCTTGATTAAAGCCAGACATGATTATTTTTGGCTATAATGCTTAATTCCCTACAACACATAATTTCTCCAAATAAAAAAAAAATGAACACCTGTACTGCTGATAATATATCTATTCTAGCAACGAAAGATGCAGTTATTACACCAGCCAATAGGTGGGGATGCTGCAAAAGGCGCCGTTCCCATCTTCTTTGTGCTCTGCTTGGAAAATACAATACTCTGTATCGCCACTGTACGAGTTGATGGAATCACGCAAGAGCTGCCTTTTCAAGGAGCAGGGCCATAGATTTGCACGCCAAGAAAAATCTGAGTTGCTGCTGCTGCTGCTCTATTATCTAGTGTCTATCTATGAGTTGCTAAGGAAACCACTGAGCTGGATTGAAAGGAAGCTGTCCTGAGCACTGCAGCCTGGTGGCAGTAAAGTTATTCTAGCCTTTCCTTAGGCCGTGGGACACGAGATCATAAATTCTCGCTACCTATACCGTATTGTTCATGGATGGTGGGAGGAAGTGATCATTCTCTGGTTCCACAAAGGGGATCTTCTACAAACGTTTCGCTGCTTGCATTCAAGCTACTCCATGTACTTGCTGATTGCCAATCAGAGTTCCTGGGTATTGCAGGGCTTCCCCTTAGGTCGTCATGCCACACACACACCCAGCTTCCCGTGTATTTATTTACATATTTTTACATACATCTGTGTTTCTCCATCTAAGAGATGGAAGTCTTGAAGAGATTATTATCTTCTATTAGATAATGAAAATTAGATGAATCAATTTTTTCCCAGAAGGGAAGTGAGAAGCTGGGCTGAAAGTCATATGGCATATGGACTTATCTTCACGTAATGAGCCCTTACTAGAGGGAGTAAAGGATAGGGATACAAGGCCATAGGATGAGAACAAATTCCTGTTTGCTAGCTTCATGTGCTGGGTGAAAAGCATGAACTCTATGGAAATTTCACTATTTACAATTCCACTATTATTTATTAAAGAGTATTTATCATCGGGCCAGGTGGGAAAGGGTAGTTGCAGGTGGGCTGAGATTCCTTTTTTTTTTAAAGTAAAATTCAAAATTATTCAGATATAATTATTTTCTTTAAACTCCAGGAGTGCATAAGAGCAATAACTGTTCTTCCCTTCATTTTCTACGCTAACAATTTTCCTATAATGAAAATCTTAAGTTGCCCCTGTCCTGCATGCCATAATGATAGGAACTGGGACCATCTAATGAAGCTGAATGAAGGGAAATTCAGCACAGCTAATATAATCTCTGGTCTACAGTTCCTAGTCAAGTTGTAAGATTCATTGCCAAAAGGTATAAACGATGGCTAACCAATTATGAAGATTTTCTGTAAATAAGGATTAGACAGGCAGTCCTCGAGTTACGACCACAAGCGATCCCAAAATGTATGTTGCTAAATGAAACATTTGTTCAGTGAGTTTGTCCCATTGTACGACTTTTCTTGACACAGTTGTTAAGTGAATCATTGCATTTAAGTTAGTAACTTTGTTGCAAAGTGAATCTGGCTTCCCCATTGACTTTGCCTGTCAGAAGGTTGCAAAACTTGATCGATCACATGACCTTAGGACACAGCAACGATAATAAATATGACCCATTTGCCAACCATCGGAATTTTGATCATGTGACCCAGGAGATGCTGTGATGGTTGTAAGTGGGAAAAATGACCATGGGTCACTTTTTTTGGGTGCTGCTGTAACTGTGGATAGTCATTAAATGAACTGTTGTAAATTGAGGACTACCTGTAGTCTTTATGGATAAATCCTGCTCCCAGTGAGCCTTTCACACAGGTTGGTTTGTGATAGGTATGTACTTTGTTAGCCCAATTTGACCCCATCTCCCTAACACAGCCTCTAAGATAGCGAATGCTGGCTGGGGAATTCTGGGAGTTAAAGTCCAGACATCTTCAAGTGGCCAAGGTTGAGAAACACTGCTCTAAGTTATCACTGATCTGTGATTAAAGCTTTTCTTCCTGCTCAAGAAACAAGCAATCCAATTAAATCAATTGATGGCAGGTCAGGTGATAGACAACTATTCCTATATGTTTTAAATTGTTTGATCATTGCATTTGTGTGTATTTACTGCAGCAGGTTTTTTATGAAGTGGGAGCAAAATTTAAGAATACCACTCCTTAGAGTTGGGAACGCGAGCTGCACTGGCTGCCTGTAGCCTTCCGGGTGCGTTACAAGGTGATTCTTACCATCTTTAAGGTGCTCCATGG
>JAPKID020002895.1:0-12848 GCA_026931265.2 Tropidonophis doriae
AACCTGTTTTTTAAACTGTAAAATTAGGGGGTCGTCTTATACGCCCGGTCGTCTTATACGCCGGAAAATACGGTAATGAAACGACACACTATTTCTACTCATCTTTATTGCTGTTTTTGACCAATATTTACTTTATATGAATTGTATATATGGTATAGTAATTTTTTAATATTGTGAGTGTGTTTTGAAATTGATGTAGGCCATAAGGAGCCATTTCTGATCAACATTTTAGTAATTCTTATTTGTAATGCTTAAGAATTTAAAAAAATGTTTGTGAAAGTAGGGTAGGGTTGTTAGATTTTTGCCACTGTGGATGGTTTGTAGTACTTTTTATTCCTAGGTATTACTTGTGCATTCTGAATTAGCAACATTTCTGATAATTGATTACTATTTTATCTTTTTTTGTTGCTAATTAAATGCAAAAAGAGTAAAGAGTATTTAGTGAAAGCATGTCTTTCAAGTGATGAGAAAGCAAAAATCCTAGATAGTTTTGAGCTTCAGTGTTTTGATCGTTTAATTTTTTTACGGCTTTACGCTTTCACTTTTCTCATGCTTTCGCTCCATAAAAACAATCACCTCCTGTCTTTTGAGAACATATGGCTATGATTAGGATCTTACAGAGAACTCCAGGGTTTTTGTATGCAGTGTATTTGCAAAATCCTTTACATGCATTTTTCTTCTGCAATTTTATTGCAAATAAATATGGCATTTATTATATAAAAGCATATCATCTTCTTTATATTGTTCAAAGGAACAAAAACATGAAAACCACTACTGTCATTTCCAGTTCTGGACATGGGTATAAAAACCAAAATTTCAGTATGACTAACTTTGATTAAAAGGAACACATATTGCCCACATATTTGCTATATAATATGTTAGGAAGTAGTGGTCCAATCAATTCTTTCACATGTGGCAGTTCTTGTTAAGTGTTGAGACACAGGTTTCTTCCCCTGTGCATTTAAAGAAATATATGGATTAAAGAAATACTTTGAACACTTTGTTAAATGTGCTGGCATACTTCCAAACAAACTTGCCATCACTTTTAGAGTTTTTGAGGATAAAAAAAAAAAGCAAATCGTGTTCCTTGGTTTCATGAGGAACCCTCTACTAAATAAAAGTGAACCAGGTTGCTTGCTAAGTTTTATGAAATTTACTGAATTGTTTTTCTGTAGGTTGCTCATTTGGGATGGCTGGAAAGGAAAACTGCTTCTGCTTTATATGAAGAACCTCCCTTAGCCACAGTCCAAGATGCACTGGAAAACTTCTTAAAGGTATTTACACTGAACAAAACTCAAACTGATTACTGTATTTTTCAGAGTATAAGACGCACCTTTTTCCCTCAAAAAAGAGGCTGAAAATCTGGGTGCTTCTTTTATACAGAATACAGCATTTTTTGCCTTCCGAAACCCTGCCCCCTTCATCAAAATGGCCGTGCATAGCCTTTAGGAGGCTTTCAGAGTGCTCCTGAGTGCTGTGGAGGGCAGAAATGGGTGAAAAATAGGCTGTTTCTTGCTCAATGTTTCCACACACCCCAGCCCCCAGGAGCACTCTATAAGCCTCCTAAAGGCATGCCCTTTTGGGGGGGGGGGGGAAGTGGGTCCATTTTAGCAAAAAACAGGCTGTTTTGGGGAGGTCGCCAGAGTGGAGAAACTTGTTTTTTAAATTTGCCTCTTAAAAATCTTGGTGCTTCTTATACTCCAGTGCATCTTATACTTTGAAAAATATGGTAGTTACCTTAAGTAAAAGGTACTAAAGTTGGACATTGTCATTATATGCCAGTGATAGTCAATGGCTCATTATATATGAGTGCCAGGCATATGTGAACAAAGATAAGATAAGGTATGACATTGCTCTGTGTATAAATAACTTGATTTGGATGTGCATAACTTTAACTTCAGGTATTTCACATGATGATGTATTGACCAGGTGAAATATTTTGTTCTAGTACTCAGTAAGGCCTAGCGAAAGACTTAGAAAAGTCAACTCTTGTAATATTTGTTCTATCACTTATTTTTTATTCCCAAGGTATTCATACTAATTCAGTCAAAGCTCTTAAATTATAGGTATCGTAGATAATATAGAGATGATCTGTAAATTAGTTAATAGATTCATTTTTATATTATATCTAAATCTTCATTATTTCTTTTTAATGACATTGCCAATATTTAGCTGATTGCAATTTGCTGCATTGATTGCTGTATCACTCCTTAACATCTCTAGACTCTAGTCTTATATATTCTTTCTGTGTAGACTACAAGGACCTCTGTCCCGGTTATTGCTTTTCTTTATATCTGAGTTTCTTTTCTGTTGTCTATTGCTTGAAATGTTTTTCTGGCTGATCTTTTTCCACTCCTCTGCTTTCCTAGGCTCAATTCTTAAAGCCCATTATTTATCCTAGGCCTCCTTTCATCTTTTCTTTTCCATAGCAAGTTTTGTTTAAATATTGAAGTTATATACCACAGACAGGACACAGGGAACCTTAAATTTGTAGGGTTTGGCAGTATTACCCCATTGATATTTGTATACATTTAATTTAATGTACCGTGCAAGTAATACATAGCAAAAATATGCAAGCAATCTGTAGCAAATTTATTTTATTTATTGATTACCATAGTAAAACAAAACATACAAAACAAATTGTAAAAACAGCACGTTTCTGACTAAATTCCGAAAAAAAAGAATAACACATGCAAAGAAAGAAAAAGAAAATGAGAAAAATAAATATTTTAAAAAGGTGAGTTCCAATCTTCATCACAACAAATATAAAGAAATAACACTTCAACCTCTGAAAGGTTGCAAACAAATATCCCTTCTTTCCATAATCTATTCCTTATTCATTTGCAAATTCATAAATCAACTTTTCAGTTCTGGTGTCAGCAAAATAGCTCTAGAGGGTTACTAGAGATTTATAGAAGCATGTCTTATTTTAGCCTTATTTGGTTTGGTCAAACAAACCAAATCCTGCAGGGTTTCAAATCATAATGTCATAATGTTTTTGTGTTATTTTTTTAAAATTCTAGTACTAACCAAAAATAAACAGCAAGCTTGTTTTTTGCTCTTTTCTGCTTGGAATCTTTAGGGATTCCCATCGCTTTAGGGAGCAATTCCTGAGATGATTTAGAATAAATGAAACAACTGTAGTTCACATGAAAGACTATTTATTTATATAATTATTTCTAAAATTTTATAGTGAAAATCCAAATAGTCCGGATTTGTCTAATCCCTAGTTTGTTTATAACTTTATTAGATCAAAATCTATTTTTTGCCATTTGTTTCCAAGTCTTTAAATTTTTAACCTTATGGTTATTTTTTCTTTTATTCAAGAATGAGGGGAAATTCACCAGGTGGCTTTTCAAACTCATTTTGAAGATCTTTATTAGCCTTAAAATAATTAAATCTGTAATTTCCAAAAGTATTTAGGAAGAAAAGTTAGCAAATCTGGAGCCCACTTTAAAAAAAAGGCTCTTCTGTAGTTGTGAACATGATGGCTAATCTCTTCATCTCGCAGCGCTCAAACTCCTGCGGTCTCCTCATGAGGAACCGCCATCTGGTCCATATGTGGCCCATATGTGGGTAATCTCCCGTCCTCTCCTTATCAGGAGAGGTTCTATAGGACTGGTCTACTTGCCATTTCTTTGCTCTTTATCATGGTAGTTTTCTCCACTCATTTGCAAATTTGCTAGTTCTACATTCCTCTTTGGAAGTCCATAGCAAATAATGTGTTTCTGTGCACATTAGCTGACGTGTCTCTATAATGGTATGATTTTGCCAGATAGAGTTTGGTGGCACTTCAAAATTGATATGACACAAATTAAAATATATAAGGTCTTTCTTTTGCTTCTTTTCTACTGCAATAAGCCTACATGATTTCCACTTCTGAAATGGTACTATACTACTCAAACTTTGTATTTTATAAATAGGGAAAGGAAATTAAATCATAAGAGATGTATATTGAAAGTATTTGAAAGCCTAACGTATTTTTAGTAATGATTTTGACTCTCTTTATTTTCTTTTTGCCTGTCTTATAGGCTGAAGACCTAAACCCTGGGTTTTCAAAAGTGGGAAGAATATATATTTCCAAGGTAGGTGATGTGCGTGTCTAGTAATATGTTGGTGTGCAACCATTTTAAATGCATCAAACAACCTTATTTATAGTCAATGAACTTACCTCATTAGGATTATCACCATGCCATTGGTTTCATTATTCCCATTATTTCTGACTGTGTAATAGTGTCAGGTATTTTTAAATCATACTACTGAATATCCGCTTAAACTGACCTGTTAAAAATTAAACTTGAAACCTATTTTATGCAAACCTTGTCCCAGTGGTGTACAGCTGTCATTTCTATGGCATGGAAAATAACTATGAAAAGCAAATTGCTGAAATACAAGCAATCCTCACTTAATGACTGCTCTGTTTAGCAATCATTCAGAGTTACAACTGGGCACTGAAAAAGTATCTTTATGACCGATCCTTGGACTTACAGCTGTTGTAGCATCTCTGCAGTTACATGATCAAGATTTGGACATTTCGTGACTGGTGGGCTTTTATGACTGTTGCAGTATCCCAGAGTCACATTATCACCATTTGTGTGCTTTACAATTGGCTTCTGACTAGCAGAGTCAATGGAGAAGCTGGCAATAAAATTGCAAGCACAATTCTGCTTGCTTTTCTTAACCGTCACAGTTAATTTGCTTAGTGACTATAACAGAAGTGAAGATATAAATCTGTCAGAGACACATTTGCTTAATGATGGCATTGCCAGTCCCAGTTGTTAAGTGAGAACCACCTCTACAAGTAGCTAAATATTCAGGAAATTGATCCCTAAAGTATCCAAAAGAAAAGATGCTTATGATCGGTATGCAGAAGATTAATTTAGAACTTGAGGTGATCTTAGTGTTGAGATGTATTAAAATGAATGCAGTAGCAGTAGATAAACATATTTTTTAAACTTTCATATTTGTTGAAATTCATTGAATTAAATGTATTTGAGAAGATGCTTATATTTTTGTCATAAATTATTGATGTGCACAGAGGATTTGAGAAATATCCTTGGTTACACAAATGGAACCATTATTTTTCAAGTGTTAAAACTGGAAGTGTTAAAATTTAAAATCAGTTTGAGTTTACACAAATGAACACCAAGTAGAGAATAATCCAGGAAAATAACAGAGAACATCTTCCATTTAATGGTAATAACAGCTCCTTGTAAAATCATTCAGCCCTCAAATCCTAATCAGTACAAATTTCAACATTTTCTACAATAACTATTTTACAA
This sequence comes from Tropidonophis doriae, assembly GCA_026931265.2. Lineage (NCBI taxonomy): Eukaryota > Metazoa > Chordata > Lepidosauria > Squamata > Natricidae > Tropidonophis > Tropidonophis doriae. The sequence goes on from JAPKID020002895.1 coordinate 5,283, forward strand.
TAAAAATTGACTACAAATTGGTATATATATTTAATTTTAAAAATACTGTTAATCAATCTACTTTCAGTATTGAAAAGAAATCAACATATTAAACTCTCTGTACTTCAATTCTTTGCAGTGTCATATTTTGAGCGGCTTATGTTCCAAGCTCTAATTAGCATCTCTTAGGCTGCCTGAAATGGGCCTGCAGATTAAATCTAACCCGAAGCCTCCCTCAGGAAGAAGCCAAAGAAGAGGGGTCCTTAAAAGAAGGGAAAGTTCAGAGTAGGCAAAAGTGCCTCAGTCCCATGTGGGCCACATGGCCTTGGGTAGCATGCAGGAGCTGTTGCGGCAAATGCCATCAGAAGGGAGCTGTGGTGTTATCTGTGCCATTGACTACAATGAACACAGCCAACATGGCCAATCACCCTGAGCTCCCCATCCCAATTTCTATGCATCTTCCCAGGGGTCATGATCCATTATTTGAGAATCTGTGCAATAAAGTGCGAGGATAAAGAAGCAACAATTCATAAAGAAAACCTGGCCCTAAAAAGGATGGAAAATTAAACTTCTTTCTGACAAACCTGGGCTTATTGTGAAAGTCAATACACTACCCTGAGTATGCTTTATTTCAGAGGTGTCCAACTAGCTGGGGAATTCTGGGAGTTGAAATCCACAAGTTTTAAAGTTGCCAAGTTTGAACAACCCTGCTTTATTTTGTTCAGTGGATGGTATCTGGGGTAAATGTACATTAGATAAAGACATTGCTTAGCTGCTCTGTACGGCAACAATCAGGAAAGGCTACGATTTTTCCATTTGCACAGTGTTAATGTTTGCCATAAATAAACATATTTCTTATTAGTTGCAAAAAAAGGAAAATATCTCATTGTTTTGATTTTCTCTTTTCTCCTTTTACAGTGCTACAAGGAGCTGGGGGATAATTCTAAAGCTGCACATTGGTTGACTCTGGCTTCAGAGTTGCCAGTTATCACTAAAGAGGTAGCAGTTCTTATTCATTTTTTGAAAACAGTTAAGGGTTTACAGAGCAATCCACTGAGAGATGGTGAGGAGAGAAAAGAAAGGAAACGGTAGAAGTTGCTATGGCCTTTGGCCTGATTACTTCATGTCAGTGGAGGCCCCTTCCCCTATTCGCCACTTGGCTGAATGTTTCCTTTTTAATTGTACTTTTCTCTTCCTATTGCTCCCTCTGGGAGTAAAACAAAACCTTCCAGGTCTAAGAAAAAATTTTCTTCGCAAAAAAGGGCAAATGGGATGCTGTAATTGAAACAATTCTTAGGAAAAGATTTCTTATTTCTCCTGAATATCTGCATTGGACTTTTTCACTTCCACCTTAAAAGCCCTGTCAGCAAAATTTATCTGCTTGTGAACAGTCTTCATAGGTGGGTAGAGGGAGCCCTACAAAATCTTATCGTCCCTGGAATGGTGTTCCATGAATTATAAATTGCCTCATTCAGTTCTAGCCTGTCCGCCACCCCCTGCCTTACTTGTGACAGCTTGTGACATTTTAGTCTTTTCTTTTTCTTACAACGAGCCTATGACTTCTGCAGTATTTCCAAAATCTGGTTCTTCTCAGACTACTGTAAAGGTAAAGGTTCCCCTCGCACATACGTGCTAGTCGTTCCCGACTCTAGGGAGCTCACTCGGTTACATGGTGCTAGGGATTCAAACTGCTAAATTCTGTCTGCACCATCTCAGGGGAGATACAGTTCATAGTTTGGGAACTCCTATTCTACCTGGTATGTATCTAGGAAGCTGGAGAAAGAAATGTAATCCTCAGGACCTCATGGCTCATAAAATTAATCATAAATTACTTCCTAGCATTGATTCATAAATGTTTCTCTCCCATTCTTCAGGATGCAGAAGGCAGCAGAGAAATGGAAGAGATGCAAGCAATTTCTGATGACTAAGGAATCTTAAATACTCCCGTCTTACAATAAGCAATGAAGAAAATTTCAGTATAAAAATAATCTCACTATGGCTCACACTAGGCTTCAAAAAAAGCCACACAGTGGGGGAGGGGGGGGGAGGAAATTAGTATTTCACCACTTCTTTCTCAAATATTGTAGCCGGCAATACCAAATAGTTAAAGAAATGTAATTCAGCTCTCCCTTATCACAAAATAAGACGATCCTAATTAACGCCTGTGTTTACCTGTTTGTGGAATAAATGTTGGCAAATCCATTAGTATATTTTCCATGCTGCCTTTGGAGTAATACCCATCCAGAAATCTCGAGTACATACGTTTTTCCCAACAATCTCTGGGAAAATTGATATAGCATCATAAAATATGTAGAATTATTTTTGGCAATATAGCATCCCTATTACTTGTTTTTATTTTTTATCAGACTACTCCTTATAGGGGCTCCTAAGTGCTTTGCTCATGTCCTTTGAAACATCTTCTGGGTGCTTATACTATATTTTGCTCTTAAAGAGCAAAGAGTAGTTTAGAATGCCACTGACTGAAGGAAAAAAATTCTTTGATTTTTCCCTTTCTCCTAGTATCATAGCTCTGAGTTTCTTCAGTTATTGTTTCAACCTAAAGAAATATCAAGAAAGATTGTTAATATATTGCCTGAGTTGGACCTAATGTGGGATGAACCAATAGATCATGGTCTTTTGGGGAAATTGATTATCTTTGCTGAATAATATATTAATTCCTATGTCTGCTATTACTTAAGATGTTTAATTGGTTTTATGTATAAGAACATGTGTGGCATATGACACAAATATTTGAAAAGTTGAGGGAGTGACATGGTAAAAACTACCAATGCTGTTCCATGTGACTTATAAAATGCAAACTTAGGTGTGGTTTAATAATATAAAAGTAAGAATGCAAACTAAATTAGGTTATTATTCAGGAAATTAGAGGTCTTATCCATTATAACAAACAATGGAAAATATTCAGTTGAAGTGCAAACCTATTAATCTTTTTATGTTCAAATACTTTATTAATATTTGTTTACTAGTTGACAGGGTAAAGGATGGGGCCTGGTGTGCTGTCCTTTCTTAGAATAGCATAGCGCCCATCTGAAGCATGTCCAAAGACTGAGAGGTCCTCCTTCTAGTTCTTAAATATTTTTCGAAAGAAATAACATTACTGCTAGAAAGAACAATTAAACACTGTTAAGCACAACACAAAAAAGAAGAATTTGCTTCAATTGTAGGGTTTAAAAAATACATACCAATGCATACTCCCCCAGGATTGCAGAGAAAGTACATTCTCTACAATTCTGGGGGTCATATGTCTATTCCAGTGTACAGCATGGAAATAAAAGTATATTTTAAAAATATTTAAAAGAGAGGGACCACAGATATATGAAGAGATTCTAGAGGCCAATATGCTGAATTGTGTCAGAGATGTGTGTAACAGATAACATCAGTGAATATGAGATGGAATTATGTTAACCAGTGGGTTTCCACTTGTTGTAGACCAAACAATTTTCCAGAATGCAATATAACTGTTTTCTATGTGTATTTTGATTTTTGGCAGATACTTTCGAAACCATCATTTCATAATGACGATAGCTATATTATTACAGTGAGGTTTAATACCATTTGCCATATTGGACATTTCTGTACGATGAGATCAGAGGCAACTTGCAAGAATTTGATCCCTTCTTATAAAGATGGATATTCCATTACCTTTATATTGCTTTTTTAATTTTACAAAATGAAGTGGAACAAAAAGCAATATTTCAGTTCAAAAAAAGGGGTTTTCTGTTTCTTCAGTTTGTAACCAAAAATATCTAGAACCTATCTTATAAGTACTGTATGCTTCCAAACCAACAACGTAAAGCCCAAGTTTCATTTAGATTGCAAAGAAATGTGATGCTGCTAAGATTATAAAATCTTATAAAAATTTTGCAGAGGGAGTAGTGTAATGTTTATATGACCAAGTGCTGAAAATATGCTGCTAGCTTCTTAGCTAGTGGACTTCCTTACATATCTTCAACAATAACCTACTCATTGTTTAGTGGAGCTCCCAAAGTTAAATGGAAGAAGTATAATATATAAATATTTTTATAAGACATATGAATCCCTAATGTAATAATTCATATTTTAAAAATACATATTTACTGACAGTGTTAGTATTTTACTCTGGTAATGTGAGACCAAACTCCCCCAGCTTTATTTCCCATGCAGGCTTCTAAATAGCAAGCTATTGTTGATTTCCTCATTTTGTTGAGTGGAGAAGTTCCTTGTGGAACATATCGTGTTTTTGTACCTTGATTTGTTTCATATTATAACGAGGTGTAGAGTATATTCAATTTGAAGTCTTATAAAATTAAGTATGTAGCATGTTCTAAGGGCAAAGAAACTTGCCTTTGCCAAGGAGAAAGAAAAATACCTATACTTTATTGCTTTTTAATGCAAATCATTTCAGCATTAGGTTCAAAATGTGCAGAAGCAAGTTTGATGCAGAAATTTTATTCTGATTGAAACACTCAAATGTTCATTCTAAAGCAATGTTTCTCCACCTAGGAAGTTTTAAGTGGTATTTTCAGAATTCCCCAGCCAACACGATGGCTGGGGAATTCTGGGAGTTGAAATCTATACCTCTAAAAGTCACTGAGGTTAAGAAACATTGATCTGAAAAATCTCTTGCGAAATCTGTGGCCTTGTTTGCAGAGAAGAAACACCCCTTGCCAATGTCTAATTAGCTTTGTTAATATTTGCTTTCAGAACTCTATATTTATTTAGCATTTTTATTCCATGAGAATTGAATTTTGAGATGTAACTTTGTCACTTCCATAATTTCCAAAGCTTATTCTAGGAGAACTTATATCTCATTGTGTAACTTGATGCTTTATATCATTTTATATAACTGACTGGTTTGTGATTGCAATTAATTAACTGTTCCTTCTGGTTTAAAGATTGTAGCCAAAGTGAACACGCAGATACCTGACATTTGACTTTTGTAAGAAGTTGACCAGTCTACTGGTACATGTTTGTGCACTGAATATTATTGGAGTGGCAAGTTGTGTAAATGTTTTATGTCAAAGCATCAGCTGCCTATTTTAATACCATTTCAGAACCAAGTTCATTATCAAAATTAATATGAAATTGTAATAATCAGTCATGACCTGAGACACAGCGCCTGGGAAAACCTCATGTATCAGGCAAACATTTAGGGAAAAATAATGGTGATGTAGTTGGTCAGAGACTTACAGCCTGGTTTGATAAACAGACTTCATTCTCAATCCTCAGAAACCATCCTTGGTTATAGATAATCTTGGTTATCTTTGCCTTTAAACCAAAAGACTTCAGGACTAGCAGCAGGCTGCAGACTACAACTAAAGACTTCCTGATTTCACCTTTAAAATTTTAATATAGCTTTTCTTTGTTCTGCAGTCTCTGAGTTACATTTTGTCTTTATTAAGGCAGTCAACCATTCCCAGGTTAGTTCTTTGGAAATCATGACAGTGGATGAACTGTGGCTCTTTTTCTAATGCATTGAAATACAGTTTACATTTTAAGTATAAAAATGTGAGAATTTAGCTAATGACCAAAAGTGTTGCTTTTCAGTACTTTTTAGAAAATACTAAAAAGCATTTCTAAAAAAAATGAAAATAAAACCCTATACTAGATAGCTGCAGTGCTATATCCTACTACCCATACGTAAACTCATTCAGACTTCCCACTGAATTGATATATATGGATTTGCACTGCACTGAAGTATACTTTGCTGGTTTTGTCACATTTTGACATTCCATATAAATTCTGAATTAGGACTTTGAATGATTCCATATTTGTTGACATTATTAATTTACAAATTAAACATTTGGACTTCCTTATAAATATTTTAACATGGCATACAACCAAACTAATGTAGGATCAATTCTAAAGTAATTGTCACAACAGTAAAGGCAATGAGATTAGGAAATTAAAAGTATAAATTCTTGAATCTGGATTGGCAAACTATCTTCTTTATAAGTGTCAACTTCTAGATCTAGTCAACAATGATGAATGGGTGATATTTTTGATTAAAAGAAGACATTTGGTATGACTAGTTGGGTAGGCAGAATATTGCCCACTGATTGCTTTCTGTGGGTAGTTAAGACTCCAACAGTCTTTCCCCTAAAAATAACTGCATTGTAAAAGATGTAGTCAGGGAGAATTAGTTTAGAGTTTTGAAGACTGGAAGAAAAGGCTTGATATGTTTTTCTGACTACAGTGTCTACATAATTTGCATTAATGAAAGGACATTTTTCCTTATAATTCTATCCACTCCTTTGCTTTGAGAATAATGTTTTAGTCAGTGTTCCAAACCTCAAAAGATGCCTGTGTAATTAAGTATCTTGAATGAGATGCAATTACAGGAGAGGATAACCTTTGTTCAAAGGTGCTTGGAAAAGCATTGGTTCTTTTTTGTTAGAAGGTGTATTTTGAGCAGCCTTATGTCAGGAAAACAACATATGGATGTGTGACTAATTTTGCTGATTAACTGTGAAATTAAAGGCGGGAATACTTTACAAATGCACTGCCTCCCCACTGCATGCACTGAAAAATTAAGGTGAAAATAGTAATGGAAAAAGACATACTGAATTACTGACATTGAGATATTTACTTTGAGTCTCTTTAAAGACAGCAAAAAAGTCTCCATAAAAATTTCCTGATTGTACTTTTGTGCTTAAAAAAAAGCTAATACATGATTTGACTGTAACGTAATTTAAATTTCAACACAATTTTAATTGAAATAAAAGTGAAAACACTAAAAGTATGTGCATTGTTTATTCTATATGCGATTGTAGCTTGGATCCCAAGGTCCAATGTATGGGGTTCTATTCACAGGACATTTGCATTGGAAGAAGAAATATATTTATCCCAAAGGTGTTTTTTCAAGAAGCAACTGGACTTTCTGGTTTTCTTAATCCAAGATGCTTCTCATCAGATGCGAAACATCTTCAAAGAAAAAACAGCAAGTCCAGTTGCCTCTTGAAAAAGCACCTTTGGGACAACCATGACCTGGATGACTGAGAATTTCCATAGAGAAAGAAAGATGTTACTTTCATTGATTTTCCTTTGGACTTCCTAAAAAAATCTCTTGAACAACACAATCTGTAACTTGATTAAGATATATAAACAACCAATATTATTTTAAAACTATTCTCATTATTTATATCCATAATTAACAACACAGATATGCAATGTGGCTGTATCAAATATACAGAATGTCTACTGTAGCCCCTCCATTTCTCTTGATCCTGATATAGGGAAATGGGAGATAAATTCTATCTCATGCACTCAGTGGCCTTTCTAATGCTGCTACATATCTATCCAACCATGAAGCTCCTTGATCCAATCACAATTGGATGGACAGCATAAAAAACTATAAAATTTAAAAAATTCCACCTGACCTGTTACAATCCAATAACAACTTTATTTTCTTTCCAGAGTAGACCTGCATTTCTTCAAAAGTCTTTTGGAGCACAGGCTTTTTAAGAGGTCCTAATGTATAATTTCTGCCTGATCACTCTTACCACTTAATTTTTATTTCTTTATTATTTCTATGTTGGATGATGTAATGTTGTACTTTTGCAAAAGTGACCACTGCTTTATTTCCCA